>BQNB010028289.1:32529-56789 GCA_026074375.1 Tanacetum coccineum | reverse complement strand
AGTACTAAGTCTTCTCTTGGCAGTACTAAGTTGAACCAGTAGTAGAAACTTGTAGAAGCCCTTAATTCCTAACAGATGATGATGATGTTTATGAGGAGGAGGCCTTCGAGGAGGAGGAGAAGCATCTAGCTCCGGCCGAATCTACTGCATTGCATACTATTGACCCTGTCTCCTTAGCTGAGGATATCGAGGCATTCGAGACAGACGAGTCTGCACCCACACCACCTAGATCATCCAGATCTCGCAAGATTAGGATATCTGTCCGACCCCAAAAACCAATGTCAACTGCTACCGAGGCACTCATTGCGGCAGTTGCTGCTGCACTACCTTCATCATCATCACCAGCATCTCCACTTACTCCACTATCATATCCACTCCCCTAGATTCCCTCACCATCATTACCTTTACCATCACCACCCACCCATACTAGCCCGACCTATGCTGAGGCACCACTGGGCTACAGAGTAGCCAGGATTCGGTTAAGAGCTGCATCACCATCCACCCACCATCCATCAGAGATATCATCACCACCCCTGTTGCTGCCATCTACTACTCATAGAGATGATCTTCCCAAGGTGGCCGCTTCGGAAGAGAGCTCGTTTCACTACTCCCATTGGTAGGTTTGAGGTTGGGGAGAGTTCATCAGCTGTTGCTGCTAGGCAGGCTAGACATACTCTATCCCATAGGGTTGACTATGGATTTATCGATACTTTGGATGCTAGTATCCGTGCTATTGAGGGTAGAGCGATGACCGCCATAGGGGTAGTCAATGAGAGGGTTACAGACCTTGTTACTACTCAGAGGCCGGAGACTCATGAGCTCTAGGTGCATTGTGAGGACGCACATGATGACCGAGCTTTTCTAAAAGCTCAGGTTTCTTTGCTGACTAGAGAGAGGAGATACTTTAGCTCGATGACTTCTTTTTATGAGCATGAGGCTAGTATTATCCGACGGGCATAGGCTCACTCTGAGAGTAGGAGCCAGGCTACGGAGGCCCAGATTAGAGCTTTGCAAAGGGATGTCGATATATTATAGAGGCAGAGGATTAGAGATGAGGATAGACTGATGGCCCACATACAGCACGAGCACAACAGGTTTAGAGAGCTTGTACGCTCTGTAGAGGCAGGACCTCAGGATGGACCAGCTGATGCTAGTAGTAGCTGTTAGTATTGTATCATTTATTAGCTATCCTGTATAGCCTGCTAAGTTCTATGGGTAACTTCCATCTAGTAGGCTGTATGGATCTTTTGTTTCATCTTTTAGCTATCTTGTATGGCATGTTAAGTATTATGGGTATCTCCCAGCTAGCATGGCCTTAGGATCGTATTTTCATTTTGTATCTCATCTGTAATAATCATGTTTTAATCAGAACTATCATGTATGATTATCGATGTTGTTATGTATGAATGTTGATTTATTTATATCATTGTTGATTTCACTTTAGTTGTATATTTTACTGTGTGTTTTGATCTTATTTTATTTATTGTGCATATGTAACAACGCCTTTAGGTTACTTAAAAGAGAACTGACGCAACAACCACACCCGCACCTATGACCGATGCCGCCATTAAGGCAATAATTGACCAAGGAGTTGCTGATGCATTGGTAGAAATTAAAGCAAACAGAACCAGTAGAATGGTGATGACAACCATGATTTGAGAACTGGTAGCAGATGGACAGAGCAAGCTACTCGCAAGTGCCAACCCCTTAATTTTAAGGGTACTGAAGGAGTTGTTAGCTTAACTTAGTAGTTTGAAAAGATGGCATCCGTATTCCATATTAGCAACTGCACCGTCGCATGCCAGATCAAGTTTGCTACTTGTACTCTTCTTGACAATGCTCTGACATGATAGAATTCCCATGTCAAGACTGTTGGTCATGATGCTGCATACAGAATGCCATGGAAAACATTGAAAAAGATGATAACCGCCAAATATTGCCAAAGAGGTGAGATCAAAAAGCTAGACATTGAACTTTGGAATCTAAAAGTCAAAGGTACTTATGTGTTGAGCTATAACTAACATTTCTAAGAGTTGACACTAACGTGTTCGAGGATGTTTCCCGAAGAACTGATGAAGTCGAGAAGTATGTCAGTGGTTTATAAATTAAAACAAGCATATAAATAATTTGAATTTATTTATTCATATGTTGAAATGATGTTAAAAATATGATAGAACACAAGAAAAATACTTTATACAATTGTTGGTTAATTTATAGAGTTAGTTTGTAATTAATTGTTGAAAGTTTGTTTTTAAAGTTTACACACAAATAAATTATGAGGACTTTAATTGGACAAAAATGATGGACACAATTTAGAGGACCTAAAATATACCAAAAATGTGGTATAAAGTAAGGTAGTAGACTTGTACAAATTTAACCAAGTAATAAATTATAAAAACTATTTTATAATTTATATACATATGCGGACTATTTTGAGCTTATTGTTTGGATTCAAAATTTTATAAATTCTAGGAGTATTTTTATATGATAGTACATATTATGAAGATTGTAATCATATAAAAAACTCGAAAAAATGAGCTATAACGAAGAAGTTATGATATTTACAAAGTTACGATAATTAAATATATAAAAGTGTTTTTATAAAGGTTATTTTATAAAAATAGTTACTATTTTAGATATGAGAAAAATATATAAATATGATGATAGATCATCTCAATAGAAAACCGTGCATATAAAGAACTCTAAAAACAGAATTAAAATGAAGGAGATACAATTTTCGTAAGATTAAAGTTATAAAAATGATTTTATAAACACATTTTGAATTTACTGTTTTGACTCATATTTTTATAAAAACAATGGATGTTTTATTTAAATAGTTTATCTCGTCGCGAAACGGAGTTAAAATGAGTAAGTTATGAGTTTTTAAAGTTCTCGGATAAATAGAAATAATAAAACTAATTAATTTTTATAAATAATTTTTTGTGATTTTTATAAAAATGTAACAATGTGATAGAAATATAAAATGTGATTTACGAGTGTTTTCGGGTCCGTTTGGGCTATAAAAACTTTAAGGAATATTGTCGTATCATTTATATAATATTTATATACGTTTTTAACTAAATAAATATTATTTTATAAAAACAATTAAGCTAATTATATAATATCATTATATAATTAATAAAAATATTAAATCATGTATTATTAACAAATAATCAATTGTTGAACAAATATAACATTTTATTTTACGGATACATATACGTAGACATTTATTTATCAAATATGATTTAAATATTGTTTAGACTTTTTAAATTAAGCACAGACTATTAGGTGGTGATGTAACGCTATAACTTGTGATGTTGTATTTACATTAAATACATTATACTCATAAGGCCTATAATTAATTAGGTTGCATTCGGATTTCTCGAGACATTTCCCTTACTTGATTTATATTATCAACACATTCGCTTGAGGTGAGTTCATATCCTTATTTTTATACGATTCCAATTATTTATAATTCTCAGGGTGAGAAACATGCATTGTTTTACATTTGGACACAAGTACACTTTAAACAAATTACGAGTTTACCTAAGTAGCTATAACCCACTATGCTCATGAATCATGTATTGTTAATTACTGGATTGTAAGCGCGAATGTTATGAATAGATCTACTTAGGATTGACATCCCCGTTCGGGTGAGTAGCACCTACTAGTTTCGGCGATACCGAAATGACGAACGTATACCATGTCGGACTTTGGATGTTGTGGGTTGAACATCTACACGGGCACATTATTGGCATTAAATTGCACACATACATGTTGTAGCTTCAGTGTCATGAGCTTAGTGCATTTCGTAATTACATTTTAAGATATTATACGTGTTACATGTCTTGCACTTGGAAATATTGCGGTCCTACTTTATACATTACTTAAACCTATCAATTTACCAACTTTATGTTGACGTTTTAAAGCATGTTTTTCTCAGGTCAATAAGGCAAGAAACAAGGATACATTGGTGGTCATCATTTTGAGAGTCAATTTGAAATAGAGATTTAAGTGCATTTCATTTTGGAGATTTGTTATGTATTAAAATCTTTTACATTACAAGGATGAACAAGTTAACCTTCGGGCTTTTGTAACAAACAAGTTTATTAAATCCAATGTATCATTTTTAAACGACTAATATAAAGGTCGTTCTCATATCTTATGCTATTGATTTATGATGTAACACTCTCAGACCCATATTCTGTTGCGACCCTATTTGGGGGTGTTACAAAATACACTATTTTTCAAAGATACACCAACTAGAAATTCCCGACTCGAAGGAAAAGGTAAAATACAAGTTTTACGTTAAAACGAAACACAAATTTTTTACCACTATGTAGTATTTTACATTTATGACTTACTTAAGTTTGGAATAAAGACTTGGAAGTATTTTTAAATGAAAGTAGACTCAACTGCCTTTAAAATGGCGGGTGGCACGACTTCTACATACTTACGATAGATTTTTTATGAATTTTCAAATTAAATTTGCCAAATTCTAACGAAACAGACAGACGGTCCCATATATATTAGGGACCGTCTGATACATTTAAGGGACCGAAACCAGTGGTCAAAAGTATGTTTTTTTGTACAAAATCATTTGGTGACTTAACGGAAGGACGTATGACTTTAAAAGTTGTTGTCGCACATGAAATGCGTGTTTTAGACGTCATTTCTACTTTTATGACTTAGACAAACATATATTAACACTTTCAAACTCTTTTGAGAATATTTTCATTCAAGCTATTATACGAAGTATATCTAACAACAAAATTAATACAAATCAAGCAACAAAACACTTTTCATATTTAATCCCCTTTATGGGTAATTTAATACATGGATCGTACTCTATTTTAAAAACCATGTGTTTTGAAAATTAGAGCGACGTGGCTCTGATACCAATTGTACAATACGTAGAGGGGGTGAATACGCTTACGTTTAAAAACCAAAATACTTTTGTATCAATTACCCGATCAATGGTGATGCATATGACGATTGTTAATACTAGTTCTGCAATAACTATACATATGGTAGTAAAGCATATCCAATGACAACCATTAACACAATATCTATTATACAAAAATAATCACAACAATATAAACTACAAGTTACATAATCATCTATATAATGCATATGTAAATATAAAGCGATAAATGCAACTATAATCGTAAAGAGATAAGTAAAGGGAAATGCAAACCAGACATGATGATTTATAGTGGTTTCGTTATGAAGCTCCTCTTCGCCCTACTCCACTCCCCGAGTACCTAACTCGATAGTTACTTCACTAGTCAACAAGCTCCCTTCTCGGCGTAGAAAACCTTACAAGTTGCTTACATTATTTTCCAACACTAAGCTAGATGTTAAGTTCTTTTTCGGGTACAACCAAACCCGTTATGTTTTATGGCCCAACATAACAAACCTTGTGTTTTAAGGTCTAAAAATATAAACCGTGTTACTTACATTATTTTCTGACACTAAGCTTGTAACACCCCCATTTTTACATATAGCGGCGGAAGCTAGTCTGGGGTATTACTTCATGGATACAACAATCATAATCATAGAAAACGACCCAAAAGAGACGTTTGTTCAAAAGACACGTTATCATTCATTTAAAATTAAAGTTTTACAAAGGCAGGTCCCAAAATCTAGTTACATACAATGTGAATGATAACAAGTTTTAGCCATCTTCGAGTCCATGCCACTCCGTGCCGTATATTGCTCAATAACCTGAGATAAACATGCTAAAAAGTCAACATAAAGGTTGAGTAAAATTCATAGGTTTGATAAACAGTTTGAATACAAGTCATAGTGTAATAATTATACAAACACAATTATTATGAAAATGGTATTGTTATGATCTTGGGTCACGTTATTATATACCAGTTATTTGTAATAATTGAAACGAATACAATTATCATAGTAACAGTGTATTATTGTGTTATCGTCTTGTTTGGTCTGATTTGGTCTTGGTATAAGCTCATGGCACACAAACTGACTAGGGTATATATATACCCAAAATGATGTGATATATATATATATATATAGAGAGAGATAATGGCCCTCGGTGTAGGTAATTACCATATACCTATGAAATTCAAATATAGTGTGTTTGGTTACCTATCCGGCTAACACAAACAGGATTCGTCAATCCCGATAGATCTATCCACAATATTCGCGTTCACCCGTAAGTGATTAATGGTCCATGATAATGAGGGACTTTTGGCATAATGTAACTTAGACAGTAGCTGTAATAGTGTATCAGGATAGCATATAACTTGTAAAAACACTTGTATTCCTGGTTTAAGCATGTATAAGTCTTTGAAAAGTAATCACATTGTTATAAGATAAACGAGTATGTAAAAGAGTTTGTAACAAGCATGTATCCCCCTCGCGGGTTTATAAAACATGTAAATGAGTAAAGGCGAGGTTATGAATCTCACTAAGTCTTTGAAAAGTAATCACATTGTTATAAGATAAACGAGTATGTAAAAGAGTTTGTAAACAAGCATGTATCCCCCTCGCGGGTTTATAAAACATGTAAATAAGTAAAGGCGAGGTTATGAACTTTACCTAATAGGTAGATGTAATAAATATTTCAGAATGAAAGCTGACGACCTTATCACAATCTTAACAAGGGAAGGTTGATATAGCAAAATGATAGTAAACAGCCACGTCATGCAACCTGAGTAAATATGTCAAGTCTTAGGAAGATTGTACTTTAGAACATTGATTTTTAAGAGTTATGAGTTTGATTGGAGAGTTTGGAATTATTGTATCACCGTTCAGGCCATCATAATTCAGAAGTCATTCAGTAAACGTTTGAGGAGCTAGGGCACTTTAAATCGTAAACCCAACAACTCAGTCAGAACGTAATACCAAGATGAAACCTCTTAATATGAAGCTCCCTAGTATTGTGATATGATATAATCGGTTTTAAGCGTTTTGATTAATATCTGGAAATGTTAAGCACGAGAAACGTTAATTGAAGTTATGTCTTGTAATGTTTTGAATGAGTTTTTATACTTTTCAAAATGTTACATTTTAGACCATTAAGTTTAAAAAGTGGCAGAATATACCCTTGGAGTTTGCACTTTACGACTTTGGTTCCTCAAGTTTAAAAGTTATACAAAGTAAACCTTGTACTTTATAAAGTGACATAATAGACCCCTGTAGTTATAACTTTGATAAAATGACATTTTTAGTCCTTTTAGTTATGAATTTCAGAAAGTATATACCCTTTGCAAGAAATACTTTTATAAAACATGTTCGAATTGCCATGCAAGCTTATTTTAACATTCTAAAAGTCATTTACAGGTTATAGCTTATTAATATAATCTAAAATATGAAGGTTTAACGCAACAAAAGTTTAAATAATGATTCGTTAAGTTATGACTCAAAACGGGTCGAATTAGGGTTTCAAAACGTAAACGCGCGGGTTTTAAGTTCAAATTCCTCCAATAATCAATAAAATGGTTATTTTAACATTAGTTAAGCATGCTAGGATAGATTATAACAACATTTAACCACTATAACATTTAGTTTTAAGAAAAACATAAAATTAGGGTTTCGGGTGTACGATTTTGGATCAAAATGGAAATTGAGCATGAATTGAGTTATAAAACTTTACCAAGAGTTTATTTAGGATCATATGAACATTATAAGGGTGTAGTAGCAGGTATGAAGATGATAGAACCTGGGTTTGAGCTTATAGCTTGAAAACGCGTTGAAATTAGGACTTTTAGCTTTGTACGCCTAGAATAACGACTCCCGGGCTTCTTTTCTTGGTTTCTTTTGCTTCAATTCTATTCCTGGGACTTCTTAGGATCTCTTAGAATTCATATTTAGCAAAGGATTTCTACTATGATGGGTTATAGAGGAGGAAGTGGGGGATGAGTTGAAATGAAAGGTTTTGTGTTCTATTTATAGGTGAATGGTACCTTGGTGACTAAGGGAGCTTCATGATCTGATCTAGGACACATGGAACATCTAGAGGGTGATGTGGGAAGTCTATATGATGAGTTTCTAAGTCTAAAAGCTAGTCTTGATGTGTTGTTTGTCCCTTGTTGTGCCGCGGCTGAAATGAGTCTCTAAAAGGAGATGTGGCTTGATTTTTAGCCAAGAAATGAATCAAGGTGCTTGTAAGCTACTATGGGATAAAGGAGGTGTGTGATGGAGGTGCTTGATTGCAATATAAAGTTTTAAATTAGGTTATTTTGTAAGAAAAGGGTTCACGGATTCCATTAGGGCTCATTAAGGCTCGAATTGAGTTTTCTTGCTTATAATTCATGTGTACTTGATCCAAGATGATAGATTACTGATCTTAAGGTTTGTATTAAGGATTATAATCAAGGTTTGATAAGTGGTTTAGGTTAAAATAGGTCAAAAATGAATGAATAAGTCATGGGTTCAATTTAGGGCATATTAGGGTTTTATTAGGGTTTTCAAGGCTTATAACTTTTGTACATTTGTAGGAAAATGATAGATGATGGATTGTAAACTCATTTTATGAGTTTAAAATTGCACTTGATTGTTTGTTAGTGGTTAAAATGGTCAAAACGAGTAAACGAGTCAAATGTTCCATTTTGGTACGTCTAGGGTTTCTTGGATTCCTTTTGCATATAATTGTAATGAAATGATGAAATGATGATTTTATATGATTAGTAATGTTGTAAATTAAGTTATTACAACTTATTTGAGGGTTAGTTGAGGTTTATGATGGATAAAAACCAAGAAACGGGTCATGGTTTAGAAACTAGCTCAGTTTTAGGGTTTAGGGTTTTGAATTAGGGTTTTGAGTGTAAAAGGATGTATGAGAGCTTATGAATAGAATAATTAGGGTTTACACATTGTATATTGAGTGTAGTAGCTTGTACAAAAGTGGTGGTGAAGAAACTAGAATGAAAATGGAGGTAAAATGGCTATTTTGGAGATCATGCTTAATGACTTGTATATTGAGCTTTGAAATCTTGTACTTTGACTTGGAGGGAGTTTATATTTCAAATGAGATGTTATATTATTTGTACATATGCTTTAGTAGCTTGTATATTTACTTTAGATATTAACCTTTCATGAAATTAGGGTTTAGAGGCATACAATAATGGTTTAAAGCCCGTTTTGATGTAACGTTGCGAATGGTACATTATAGGAATAATGTACTTTGTAAAAAGGATATGATGATATTGACTTGACATGTTATGATGTTTGCTTGACATATATGAAGATAGGATGACATAGGTAGGTTGCGTGAGCTCGTCTACTTTAGTTATGTAAGTTACATGACATACTGAGATATTGACAATGCAAGTAATGTAATAAAGCGAAAAATTTCCCCGTATAATTGTGATCATAGTAAAATAGGTTGATGAAAATTCTTGGGTTGTTATAGTCTCCACCCCTTACAGAAATCTCGTCCCGAGATTTAGTTGAAAGTTGTAGTGATATTATTTAGGAATAGATGTAGGTACTGGGCATGAATTTGATTTTTATGTTAGGCTAATCAAGGTCACAAGTCCACGTGTGTGATGCATTTATAATTATGTTGCGCACCATAATTATAATTACCTCCTTTCACACGTCTACTTATTTCCAAGACCACACATCTTGATGACAGCCAATAGAATTTCTCCAGATTCTGATTGAACCTGGGTGGATGGAATACTTCGATTTACGAAACCTGTAGGTTATGGGCCTACCATGCTTCTGCTGAGCTACTCTAATCGTAAAGAATCGTTATTCATTAACTTTTAAAAGTCAACATCGAATAAGAATGCTATCACAAGTCTTTTTCAAAATTTTCATGCCTAGTGGTATTGAAATCATTTGACATTATATAGATTCTTGTGTGTTTCCTTGTTATTATGTTGCAGAATATAACAGAGAATTTTAGAATACGGAGATCATGGAATGAGTGATGTCAAGGAATGATTATGAATTTGTAAGAGAGTTGCTAGTCACGTGAGATACAGATTTAGAAATGGACAGATATTAAAGGTAATAATGATAATGATTAAGGAATTGTTTGTACAAACGGATTAAAAGAAACTTGTTTGTACGTATGTTATATACTTAAGCCTACTTATTTATAATTTGTCACTTACAAAAAGAAGCGTTCAACTCCTTGTAACTGAGAATTTATAAATTCATAGTTCGGAGATTTATAATTTCCTTATTCAAATGAAGAAGTGACCTAATTCATTTCAATAAGGTGATCATAAATCGTCTTACCTAAGCATAGAAACAATTGGTAAAAGTATAGAAAATATGATATGATATGAATTGTTAGATAATATTGAGATGTTGATTGTACTGGACGCCATATAATCGAGGATGATAATTTATATTGCAAAGGTATGAGGAGAGTATTCAGAGTTTGAACATAATAGAATCAATGGAATTGACAAATAATGTCGAGTTTTGATATCATCAGATAACAAGATGTAACTGAATCATTACTTTATTATTTCATGGATAGCTTTACATATGAAACTCTAAAAAGAGTTGATACTTATGCTACGTATCTCGTAGTATAATTTAGATACAAAGTAACAACGACAAGGATGTAGCTTCATGATTGATGTTTTAGATTGAAGAAGATTCTGATGAACTTGAATATCCTCGAGAGTTGTTTCTAGGGTAGAAATTCTAGAGTGAACAAAAGCAAACTTGTCTCTAAGTATGCTTTCCTGTGGCCCTGTGATTTGCCTTTGAGCACTGATTCATGTAATGTCCTTTCTTTCCATAGGCATTACAAGTTACGGATACTGTTTGAAGATCGTTTCTAGTGGTTGGTCTGCAGTTCTTGGTTAGATGACCTACTCTGCTGCAAGTCCGACACTTGACAGTGCAGGGTCCTATGTGATGTAGGGTGCATCTTTCACACAAAGGACGATTTCCAGTATACCCGTTGGTAGCAGTATAAGTCCTGAAGGCTTCTTGTCTTCTATTCTGCTGGTGGTGGTAATCATTGTTATGGTTGTGATTGTTGTGGTTATTTTGATAGTTGTCGTTGTTGTGATTGTTGGAGTGGTTATTGTTGTTACGATATTTGGGGTAGTTGTTGTTGTCGATGGTGTTTCTTGTATCTTCAAACTTTCGTTTGCGATCATTGGTTTCTTGCACAGAATCATGTTTTATTATCTGATCCATTAATCTCTGGGCTATGTTGATGGCTTCCTCCAAAGTTTGAGGCTTCGAGGCAGTAACATTTCCTTCAATACTTCTGGGTAATCCACTAATGAAGACTTCCATAAGTTTCTCGGTGTTTGGTACCATGTTTGGGCATAAGACGGCTAATTCCTGAAATCTTCTGATGTAAGTCTTAAGATCATTTCCTTTCACAACCAAGTTGTAAAATTCGTCTTCCATTTTCTTGACTTCAGTTCGAGGGCAATACTTATTGGTTAAGAGTCTTTTCAATTCGGTCCAAGTGATTTGATTGTTTGATCTGTCCACAATAGGGTTGAGGTATGAATTCCACCAGGACGGCATTCATCGGTTAAGGTACGGTATCAAATCGTCACTTTGTTTTCCTCGGCTAAGTTGCTTACGAGAATAATACCGATTCAGTCCGCTCAAAACTAGGAATGGAGGTCAATGTACTTCCGTACCATTGAAGTTGAAAGGTTGACGGCTAATGATCTCTTTTTGTTTCCCGTTTTTTGCTACTGAGTTCTCAGTAGGTCCGGTGTTCCTGTTGGGATTACTAGTACTTGCCATTGATGCAGCTTGTGCTTTTAGAGCTGAGGAAATGCCATCATTAATTAGTTGTTGGATGGCAGCTAAAGTTATGGCTGGTGTTTCAGATGTTGACGTCCTTTTGGGAGTCATTCTATCAATAGAAGATAACACGTAGTGAGAATGATATCCTAAGTAATAAAAGAGAATGTGATGCTTAAAATGCTTAAAGAGTAATGAATTTTAAGCACTTATGGTATGATTCATAATGATGAAGACGGAAATAATGATTTAAATGATGGAGATGATGATGAAAGAGAGATAAGTTGGAAACAATAAGGTACGAAACGGGATTGCTTTTATAAATAACTTACCTTTTTACTGTACATAGTCAAGATTTGACAAGCATTTGTTTATTTATACCACACATCCTGTGGCTAGGATAAAGCTATAACTAGTCTAAGAGTTTGTTGATTCTAAGCTGGTAGATGACATCCTAAAGATCTTCCTGATCCGTTTGGTGACGAGCTTGAATTTTCTCAATGATTTGTTCAAGATCAGAAATTTTGTAGTGAGCAAAGGCAATCTTATCCTTTTGCCCTAACTGCTTCTTTTAAAGTTTGATAATCTGAGAATGGACTTTCTCAAGTTTAATCTTTAGTTTATCACTATTCCTTTGTATGATCATTCTATCAATACATCCTTCTTCCATTTTCTCAATACGGTGAAAAGAGAGTTCTTCTAAGTAATTCAAAATATCTTTGATTTGTTCCTCATGATGTTTCAGATACCTCTTAATTGAGCATTTTCCTATTTCAAATATCTAAAGTGGGGTAGGAGTATAAACTGGTGAGATTGGTGTTACCAAATTATGGTTGATTTTCGAGCTGATTAATGACATAATTAAGAAGAAGATGGGGAACATATTCGTTTCTTAGGTGGTAATAGTTCTTCAGGAACAAAGAAATATCGGGGATCAAATAGTAGTGATGGTGGTAATACCGAAGATGGAGTTAAAATAGCTGGTGGAGTAATAGGATTTGGTGGTGGAAAAGGAAATTCTTAGCATAAAATGCTTGTACGTCCTTCAAACAAGGATTATTGTAAAAAGATAAGAATACTGGTGGGATCATATTATCTTTAGTGTTTTCCGAAGAGTTAAAAGAACTGCTTTTTGATGAAGCTGGGAAGTAATCCGGTGAGACCGAAGTATAGTTGAGAATATTCATAAAGGAAAAAGCATCCTCAATATCGAAAGTAGAGCGGTTGGGAGAAGACATCGTTCTAATAACAACATAATTTGTAAATAACATAAGTTATTTATGTAATAGTATAATAGATATGTATCTTTACATACTTATTCCGGAATGTAGTGGCAAGGAAGGACTTTGTTGCGCTGAAAAGAAATGTGGTTATGTGTAAGGTTTTGACCTTGTTCTCTATAACTATGGTGCTGATAACCAATCTGTAAACAACCTATTTTTACATATAGCGTAGCGGAAGCTAATCTGGGGTATTAATGTCTTAGTACAACAATCATAATCATAGAAAAACAATTAAAAGAGATGTTATTGGAAATTTAGTTTTTGTTTATCATTCATTATAATCAGAGTTTTTACAAAATGTAGGTCCCACAATCTAAAACATAAAGTGTGAATGATAACAGTTCAGCCATATTCAGATCCAAGTCACTCCGTGCCGCAAGTTGCTCCATTACCTGAGATAAACATGCTAAAAAGTCAACATAATGGTTGAGTGAAATTCATAGGTTTGATAAACAGTTTGAATATAAGTCATAGTGTAATAATTGTACAACACAATTATTTATGTAAATGGTATCTGTGCATGATCTTGGGTCACGTTATTATATACCCATTATTTGTAATAATTGCAATGAATACAATTATCATAGTAACAATGTATTATTGCGTTATCGTCTTGTTTGGTCTGTTTGGTCTGATTTGGTCTTGGTCTAAGCTCATGGCACACAAACTGACTAGTGTATATATATACCCAAAATGATGTGATATATATATATATATATATATAATGGCCCTCGGTGTAGGTAATGCCAATTTACTATGAAATTCAAATATTGTGTGTTGGTTACTTTCCGACCTACCCACAGGATTCATCATCCCGATTGATCTATCACGAAATATTCGCACGTTCACCAGTATAGTGATTATTAGGTCCATGATAATGAGGAACTTTTGGCATAAAGTAACTTAGACATTAATTGTAATGGTATATCAGATTAGCATATAGTCTAGAAAAACACTTGTATTCATAATTTACAGCATGTATCCCCCTTACGGGTTTATGAAAACATTAAAGAGATTAAAAGTGAGGCTATGAACTCACTAAGTCCTTGAAAAGTAATCACATTGTTTAGATAGAGTGTTTGTAAAGAGTTGTAGCAAGCATGTATCCCCTCGCGGGTTTATAAAACATGTAAAATAAGTAAAGGCGAGGTTATGAACTTTACCTGATAGGTAGATGTAATAAATATTCTGAAATGAAAGTTGACGACCTTATCACAATCTTAACAAGGAATGTTGATATAGCAAAATTATAGTAAATAGCCACGTTACACAACCTGGAGTAAATATGTCAAGTCTTGGAGATCGTACTTAGATGCTTTGTTTTTAAGAGTTATGAGGTTTGATTGAGAGTTTGGAATATTGTATCACCGTTCGGGCATCATAAATTCAGAGTCTATTTAGTAACATTTGAGGAGCTAGGGTACTTAAAATCATAACACAACAACTCTGTCAGAATGTACATACAAAGATGAAAAACTCTTAATATTGAAGCTCCCTAGTATTGTGGTACGATATAGCTTCGGATGATCGGTTTTGAGCGTTTTATTCAATATCTGGAAATGTTAAGCACGACAAGCGTTAATTAAAGTTATGTCAGGTAATGTTTTGAATACATTTTTATACTTTTTCAAAATGTTACATTTTAGACCCTTGAGTTTGAAAAGTGGCAAAATATACCCTCAGAGTTTGCACTTTTATGAGTTTGGTCCTTCAAGTTTAAAAGATATACCAAGTAAACCTTGTACTTTGTAAAGTGACATAATAGACCCCTATAGTTATAACTTTGATAAAATGACATTTTTAGTCCTTTTAGTTATAAGTTTCCGAAAGTTACGATATATACCCCTTGCATGGATAATATTTACAAAACATGTCCAAATTGACATGCAAGCTTATTTTAACATTTAAATAGACATTTATAAGTTATAGTAAACTAAAATATGAAGATTTAACGCAACGCAAGTTTAAAATAACGATTCGTTAAGCTAGGAAGCAAAACAGGTCAAATTAGGGTTTTAAAATGAAAACGCGCGGGTTTTAAGCTCAAGTTCTTTCATGACTTATAAAAGCACTTATTTTAATGATAATTAAGCTTATTGGAAAAGATTATAACAATAGTTTGCAAGCTTAGCTTATAGATTAAGCAAAAACATAAAATTTGGGTTTCGGGTGTATGGTTTTGGATCAAAACGGAAAATGAGCATGAATTGAGTTATGAAACTTTAACAAGAGTATATTTAGGATCATATAAACATTATAAGAGTGTAGGAGCAGAAGTAGAACATACAGAACCTGGGTTTGAGCTTATAGCTTAGAAATGGGTCGAGATCGGGACTTAGCTTCGTACGCCTAAAATAACTACTCCCGAGCTTCTTTTCTTGGTTTCTTTTGCTTCCTTTCTGAACTTGAGCCTTCTTAAGACCTCTTAGGATCTCTTAGAGAAAAGGATTGCTGCTATGTAAGGGTTATAGAGGAGGAAGTGGGGGATGCTTTGAAATGAAGTATTATGCTTCCTATTTATAGGCAAATAAACCCTTAAGGGCCAAGGTTTCTTTGCAATCTGATCTAGGGCAGATGGAACATCTAGAGGGTGATTAGAAGAAGCTATATAGTTAGTTGTATGGACTAGAAGCTAGCAAGATTATGGTGTAAACACCATGTGCATGCCGCGGCTATACTAGAAGAAAAATGAACCATGTGATCAATTTTTAAACTATAAATGAAGTAGATATTTGTGTGAGGTGCTTATAAGCAGCTTAGGAATGAAGGAGCTTGGTCATTGAGGTGCTTGTTTACAATTTAGAACTTTAAAATCGGTTAAAATGAAAGAAACTAGGTTTCGGGTTCATTAGGGCTTATTTAGGGTTTTCAAGCTTGTAATTCATGTACATTTGATTAATAATGATAGGTTACTAATCCCAAGACTTATATTAAGGATTACAATCAAAAGTTGATAGGTGGTTTGGGTTAAAATGGGTAGAAAATAAGTTAACAAGGTCGCGGGTCATTTTAGGGCTGTATAGTTTCTTAGGTTTTCAAGCGATATAACTTTTGTAACATTGCTAGAAATAATGATAGATGATGGATTGTAAACTCATTTTATGAGTTTACAATGGCACTTGATTAATTGTTGGTGGTTTAAATGGTTAAAAACGAGTAAACGGGTCAAATGCTCCATTTTGGTATGTTTAGGGTTTCTCGGATTCATTTTGCATATAATTGGAATGAAATGATGAAATGATGATTGTATATGATTAGTAATGTTGTAAATTAAGTTATTACAACTTATTTGAGTGTTGGTTTGGGTTTACAATGGATAAAAATCAAGAAACGAGTCATGGTTTAGAAACTAGCTCGGTTTTAGGGTTTAGGGTTTTGAATTAGGGTTTTGAGTGTAAAACGTTGTATGAAAGCTTATGAATAGAATAATTAGGGTTTACACATTGTATATTGAGTGTAGTAGCTTGTACACAAGTGATGGTGAAGAAATTAAAATGAAAACGGAGGTAAAACGGCTATTTTAGAGATCATGCTTAATGACTTGTACATTGAGCTTTTAAGGACTTGTACTTTGACTTGAAGAGATTTTATATTTCAAATGAGATGTTATATTACTTGTACATATGCTTTAGTAGCTTGTGCATTCACTTTAGATGTTAATCTTTCATAGAATTAAGGTTTAGAGGCATATGATAACGGTTTAAAGCCCGTTTTGATATAACGTTGCGAATGGTACATTATAGGAATATTGTACTTGGCAAAAAGGATATGATGATATTGATTTGACATGTTATGATGTTTGCTTGACATATATGAAGACTGGATTGTCATAAATAGGTTGTGTGAGCTCGTCTACTTTAGTTATGCAAGTTACATTGCATACTGAGATATTGACAATGCAAGTAATGTAATAAAGCGAAAAATTTCCCCGTACAATTGTGATAATAGAAAAATAGGTTGATTTTGCATTTGATGAAAATTCTGGGTTGTTATAGTCTCCACCCCTTACAGAAATCTCGTCTCGAGATTTAGTCGGATGCCGGAGAGATGTCAAGGAATGATTATGAATTTGTAAGAGTGTTGCTAATCATGTGGGATACAGATTTGGAAATGAACAGATATTGAAGGTAGTAATTAAGTGAAGAAAAGAAATTATTTATACAAACGGATTGAAAGAAACTTGTTTGTACGTATGATATATACTTAAGCCTACTTATTTATAATTTATCACTTACAAAAAGAAGCGTACAACTCCTTGTAACTGAGAATTTATAAATTCATAGTTCGGAGATTTATAATTTCCTTATTCAAATGAAGAAGCGTCCTAATTCATTTCAATAAGATCATCATAAATCGTCTTACCTAAGCATAAAAACATAATATCGAAACGGTAATGTGTAGAAAATGATATGATCATGAAAGGTTAGAAAAATATTGAGATGATAATTGTACTATCGCCTATGTAGTCAAGGATGATATTTTATGTTTCAAAGGTATGAGGAGAGTATTCAGAGTTTGAACATGATAGAATTGACAAACAATGTCGAGTTTTTTTTACCACCAGATAACAAGATGTAACAGAATTATCACTTTATTAATTCATGGATAACTTTACATATGAAACTCTAAAAGAATTTATACTTATGCTACGTATCTCGTAGCAGGATTCTAGAATAAGTAACAAACGACAAGGATTGTAGCTTGATGATTGGAGTTTTTCAGATTGAAGAAGACTTTAATATCCTCAAGAGTTGTTTCTAGGGTAGAAATTCTAGAGTGAACCAAAAGCAAACTTGTCTCTAAGTATGCTTTCTTGTGGCCCAGTTTTTTGCTTTTGAGTACTGATTCGCATAATGTCCTTTCTTTCCACAGGTATTACAAGTTACGGATATTGTTTGAAGATTATTTCTAGTGGTTGGTCTTTTGCTCCTGCAGTTCTTGGTTAGATGTCCTATCTTGTTGCAAGTTTGACACTTGACAGTACAAGGACCTATGTGATGTAGGGTGCATCTTTCATACAAAGGACGATTTCCAGTATATCTGTTGGTGGCATTATAAGTTTTGAAGGCTTCTTGTCTTCTATTCTGCTAGTGGTGGTAGTCATTGTTATGGTTGTGATTGTTGTGGTTATTTTGATAGTTATCGTTGTTGCGATTGTTGGAGTGGTTATTGTTGTTATGATATTTGGGGTAGTTGTTGTTGTCGATGATGTTTCTCTTATCTTCAAACTTTCGTTTGTGATCATTGGTTTCTTGCACAGAATCACGCTTTATTATCTGATCCATTAATCTCTGGGCTATGTTGATGGCTTCCTCCAATGTTTGAGGCTTCGAGGCAGTAACATTTCCTTCAATACTTCTGGGTAATCCACTAATGAAGACTTCCATAAGTTTCTCAGTATTTGGTACCATGTTTGGGCATAAAAGGGCTAATTCCTGGAATCTTCTAATGTAAGTCTTAAGATCATTTCCTTTCACAACCAAGTTGTAAAATTCGTCTTCCATTTTCTTGACTTCAGTTCGAGGGCAATACTTGTTGGTTAAGAGTCTTTTCAATTCGGTCCAAGTGATTTGATTGGCTTGATCTATTCCAATAGGTTGAGCGTATGAATTCCACCAGGACAGGGCATCATCGGTTAAAGTACCGGTAGCAAATGTCACTTTGTTTTCCTCGGCACAGTTGCTACGAGAAAATACCGATTCAGTCCGCTTAAACCAGCGAATGAGGTCAACTGCTCCTTCCGTACCATTGAAGTAGAAAGGTTGACAGCTAACAAACTCTTTATAGTTTCCCGTTTTTGCTACAGGAGTTCCAGTAGGTCCGGTGTTCCTGTTGGGATTACTATCACTTGTCATTGATGCAGCTTGTGCTTTCAGAGCTGAGGAAATGCCATCATTAATCAGTTGCTGGATGGCAGCTAAAGTTATGGCTGGTGTTTCGGATGTTGACGTCCTTTTGGGAGGCATTCTATCAACATAAGAGAATACGTAATAAGAATGACATCACAAGTTATGAAAGGTAATAAAAGAAAGAGTAATGCTTATTTTTTGAATTTTAAGCACTTAGAGTTTATGGTATAATGATGAAGATGGAGATAATGATGCAAATGATGGAGATGGTGATGAAAGAGAGATAAGCTGGTTTTATGAAATAAGGTACGAAACGGGATTGCCTTTATAAATAACTTGTCTTTTTACTGTACATAGTCAAGATTTGACAAGCGTTTTTATTTATACCACACATCCCATGGCTAGGATAAAGCTGAAACTAGTTTAAGAGTTTGTTGATTTTGAGCCGGTAGATGACATCCTAAAGATCCTCCTGATCCGTTTGGTGACGAGCTTGGATTTCCTTAATGATTTGTTCAAGATTGGAAATTCTGTATTGAGCAAAGGCAATCTTGTCCTTTTGCCCTAATTTCTTCTTTTGAAGTTTGATAATCTGAGTACAGATTCTCTCAAGTTCGGTCTTTAGTTCGTCACTATTTCTTCGTATAATCATTCTATCATTAATACGTCCTTCCTCCATTTTCTCAATATGGTGAAAAGAGAGTTCATCTAAGTAATTCAAAATATCTTCGACTTGTTCCTCGTGATGTTTCAGATGCATCTTAACTGAACATTTTCCTATTTCAAATATCTGAGGTGGGGTAGGAGTATAAATTGAGAAAGATGGTGATACCAAATCACAGGTTTGATTTCGAGATGAATTAAATAATGTAGTTGAGGAAGAAGATGGGGAACGGATTCGCTTCTTAGGTGGTAATAATTCTTCAGGAACAAAGAAATATCGAGGATCAAATAGTAGTGATGGTGGTAATACCGGAGATGGAGTCAAAATAGCTGGTGGAGTAATAGGATCTGGTGATGAAATAGGTAATTTCTTAGCATAAAATGCTTGTACGTTCTTTAAACAAGGATTATTGTAGAAAGGTGAGAATACTGGTTGGATCATATTATCTTTAGAGTTTTCCGAAGAGTTAAAAGAACTGCTTCCTGCTGAAGCCGGGAAATAATCCGATGAGACCGAAGTATAGTTAAGAATATTCATAGAGGAAAAAGCATCCTCAATATCAGAAGTAGAGCGGTTGGGAGAAGACATCGTTCTGATAAGGTTTTGATGGCTAGAAAAGAAATGTGGTTATAGTTAAGGTTTTGACCTTGTTCTCTATAATCATGGCGCTGATACCAATCGCTAACACCCCCATTTTTACATATAGCAGCGGAAGCTAATCTGGGGTATTACTTCATGGATACAACAATAATAATCATAGAAAACGACTCAAAAGAGACGTTGTTCAAAAGATATGTTGTCATTCATTTAAAATCAGAGTTTTACAAAGGCAGGTCCCAAAATCTAGTTACATACAATGTGAATAGTAACAAGTTTTAGCCATCTTCATGTCCATGCCACTCCGTGCCATAAGTTGCTCAATTACCTAAGATAAACATGCTAAAAAGTCAACACAATGGTTGAGTGAAATTCATAGGTTTGAAATATAATAGTTAAATGCAAGTCATCATAAGTAATTGTTATAGAAGCCGTGTCATAGTAATGCGTTATAGTGTGGTATTGGGTTACGTTGTTTTACACCCATTATTGGTAATAATTGCAACGAATACAATTATCATAGGAAAATGGTATTGCAGGTATAATTACGTTATTGTCTTGTCTAGGCTCATGGCACACAAACTGACTAGTGTATATATATACCCAAATTGATGTGATAAATATACAGAGAGATAATGGCCCCCGGTGTAGGTAATTGCCATATACCTATGAAATTCAAATATAGTGTGTTTGGTTACCTATCCGGCTAACACAAACAGGATTCGTCAATCCCGATAGATCTATCCACAATATTCGCGTTCACCCGAAAGTGATTAATGGTCCATGATAATGAGGGACTTTTGGCATAAAGTAACTTAGACAGTAGCTGTAATAGTGTATCAGGATAGCATATAACTTGTAAAAACACTTGTATTCCTGGTTTAAGCATGTATAAGTCTTTGAAAAGTAATCACATTGTTATAAGATAAACGAGTATGTAAAAGAGTTTGTAACAAGCATGTATCCCCCTCGCGGGTTTATAAAACATGTAAATAAGTAAAGGCGAGGTTATGAACTTCACTAAGTCTTTGAAAAGTAATCACATTGTTATAAGATAAACGAGTATGTAAAAGAGTTTGTAACAAGCATGTATCCCCCTCGCGGGTTTATAAAACATTCAAAAGATTGAAAAGCGAGGCTATGAACTCACCTGATAGGTAGATGTAATAAATATTCTGAAATGAAAGCTCACGACCTTATCACAATCTTAACAGGGAAGGTTGATATAGCAAATGATAGTAAACAGCCACGTCACGCAACCTGAGTAAATATGTTGAGTCTTAGGAAGATTGTACTCTAGAACTTTAGTTTTAAGAGTTATGAGTTTGATTGAAGAGTTTAGAATTATTGTATCACCGTTCGGGCCATCATAATTCAGAAGTCATTCAGTAAACGTTTGAGGAGCTAGGGCACTTTAAATCGTAAACCCAACAACTCAGTCAGAACGTAATACCAAGATGAAACTCCTTAATATGAAGCTCCCTAGTATTGTGATATGATATAATCGGTTTTAAGCGTTTTAATCAATATCTGGAAATGTTAAGCACGAGAAGCGTTAATTAAAGTTATGTCTTGTAAGGTTTTAAACATGATTTTATACTTTTTCAAAATGTTACATTTTAGACCCTTGAGTTTGAAAAGTGGCAGAATTTACCCTTGGAGTTTGCACTTTTACGACTTTGGTCCTTCAACTTTAAAAGATATACCAAGTAAACCTTGTACTTTGGAAAGTGACATAATAGACCCCTATAGTTATAACTTTGATAAAATGACATATTCAGCCCTTCTAGTTATTAATTTCAGAAAGTTACGATATATACCCCTTGCATGGATTATAATTACAAAACATGTCCAAATTGCCATGTAAGCTTATTTTAACATTTCAATAGACATTTATAAGTTATAATAAACTAAAATATAAAGTTTTAATGTAACGCAAGTTTAAAATAACGATTCGTTAGGCTAGGAAGCAAAACGGGTCAAATTAGGGTTTCAAAACGTAAACGCGCGGGTTTTAAGTTCAAATTCCTTCATTAATCAATAAAGTGGTTATTTTAACATTAGTTAAGCATGCTAGGATAGATTATAACAATATTTAATCATTATAACATTTAGTTTTAAGAAAAACGCGAAATTAGGGTTTCGGGTGTACGGTTTTGGATCAAAATGGAAAATGAGCATGAATTGAGTTATGAAACTTTAACAAGAGTATATTTAGGATCATATGAACATTATAAGGGTGTAGTAGCAGAAGTAGAACATTCAAAACCTGGGTTTGAGCTTCAAGGATCAAAAATGGTGGAAACGGGTCGTTTCGGGTAGTATTTCCACTCGTACGCCTTGTATCTTGTTCTCGGGGCTTCAAATCTTCAAAGCTTTGCTTGAATGATCTTCTTAGATGATCCTAGGATCATATGGAGCAGAGAATGTTTGCTCACTTGGGTTATAGAAAGAAGAAGTGGGGGATGATTTGAAATGGAGGCATAATACCCCTATTTATAGTAATTTTGGAACTTGGTGACTAAGGATGCTAAGAGACCAGGTGAGGACATGTGTGGGAGCTATAGGGTGATGTGGAAGTCTTATGTGGATGGAGTAAGGAAGGCTATGGTGCAAGGTGGAGGTGGTTCTAGACGTTTTAGGGGTGTTTGGTTTGATTTATACATGGCTGTTTTTGGACAGCCAACATCAGTCTTGGTAAAATGGTTGTCATTTGCAAACCGTAACTCCGTTGAAGCTCAAACCAGTGAGCATTGTTAGATATTTGAGTCCTCTACAATGTTTAGTTTTACATATTTGGGGGTACTATACAAAAATATAGTGATAACAGCCATTGTACTACACACATGGGTGGAGGTTTAAATGGGTTAAAATAAGCTAAAAATGGGTCGCGGGTCATTATGAGTTCGATTAGGGTTTCCTTGAGTTTTCAAGCTTGTATTTCGTGTAAGCTTGATTAGGAATGTTTGGTTACTGATTCTAGGACATATATTAAGGATTATAATCAAGAGTTGGTAAGTGGTTTGAGTTAAAATGGGTCGAAAATGAGTAAATAAGCCGCGGGTCAAAATTAGGGCACAATTAGGGTTTTCTAGATTTATTTCTTGTACACTGTTGTTAATATGGTGAAATGATGATGGAATATGTTTTAAAATGTTGTAATTAATGTTATTACAACTTATTCGAGTATTGATTTAGGTTTACAATGGATAAAAATGAAGAAACGGGTCATGATTTAGAAACTAGCTCGTTTTTAGGGTTTAGGATTTTTAATTATGGTTTTGAGTGTAAAAATGTGTATGAAAGCTTATGAATAGAATAATTAGGGTTTACACATTGTATATTGAGTGTAGTAGCTTGAACAAGAGTGGTGGTGAAGAAATTGGAATGAAAACGGAGGTAAAATGGCTATTTTGGAGATCATGCTTAATGACTTGTATATTGAGCTTTGAAATCTTGTACTTTGACTTGGAGGGAGTTTATATTTCAAATGAGATGTTATATTATTTGTATATATGTTTTAGTAGCTTGTATATTCACTTTAGATATTAACCCTTCATGAAATTAGGGTTTAAAGGCATACGATAACGGTTTAAATCCCGTTTTGATATTACGTTATGAATGGTACATTATAGGAATAATGTACTTTGTAAAAAGGATATGATGATATTGACTTGACATGTTATGATGTTTGCTTGACATATATGAAGATAGGATGACATAGGTAGGTTGTGTGAGCTCGTCTACTTTAGTTATTTAAGTTATATGACATACTGAGATATTGACAATGCCAGTAATGTAATAAAGCAAAAAAAATTCGCCGTACAATTATGATAATAGAAAAATAGGTTTTGTATTTGATGAAAATTCTTGGGTTGTTATATACCTTGAAGTAATACCCTAGATTAGCTTTCGCTGCTATATGTAAAAATGGGGGTCTTACAGATTTGGTATCAAGAGCCACATTATAAAGAACAAGGTTGAAACCTTAACTATAACTACTTTTCTTTTTCCATCCAAGAAAGTCCTCTGTGCCGCTATATCTTTCGAAATGGTATGTAAAGATACATAACTATTATTTACCGCTGGGTTGTTAAACAAAACGATGTCTTTTCCTGACCATCCTACTTTCAATGTGGAGGATGCCTTTTC
>BQNB010028289.1:0-27562 GCA_026074375.1 Tanacetum coccineum | reverse complement strand
AGGAGGTAGTCGTGACTCATGAGGTATAACTTGGTGGTCATATATCGTGTTTTATCATTAGATTATAAGTGTTTCTAATACGAACCCTTTTTGTCACCTACAAATAGGGATGGCAATAAAACCCGTACCCGATGGAGACCCGATCCCCAAACCCGAATTGACTGGGGAATCCCCGAGTTGACCGGGGATGGGGATGGGGACGGGGAATCCCCGAATTATGAAACCGGGGATGGGGCGGGGATGGGGATAACATAAATCCTCGGCCCCGTACCCGACCCCGAACTTTTTAATATATATATAAATTATTCGTATATTAATACTACATGTACATGTATATGTATAAGTTAGTAAGTATTGACAAATATTATACTTGAAGTATATTTGTATGTATATGCCATATTTAATGAATCGACTACTTTTAAAATGTTAAGTGTTAACTATATATTATTCAACTAATATTTTTTCCGAATACATACATAAGATCCATTTTATTTATATAGTATATGTGATATTTTAGTATTTACGATGCTTTAAAGTCGAATGACATTTTAATTAATCAAACTATTTACAACGTATGCGTTCTAAGACATTATGTAGGTCAATTATTTATATTTTCGTTTAGTTGTGTAATTTTTATGCTCAATTTATTAGTGCGAAAAATTCCCGAATCCCCGTGGGGATCCCCGATCCCCATTGGGGACGGGGATGGGGATGCAAATAGATTCCCCGATGGGAATGGGGACGGGGATGGGGATGAGGCTGAGAAACGAGGATGGGGATGGTAAATACGATCCTCGAAATTCCCCGACCCATTGCCATCCCTACACCTTACACCTCAGCGTCACGTCAACTTTCTCTCTCCAATTTTACTACTCACCTTTCAACCGTAATAACAACTCACCTTTAAACTAAACTCACATTTCATTAAAATACCCACTTTATATAAAATATATCCACTAAATACCCACACACACTCACAAACTAAATAAAATAAATTAAAATAAAATAAAATGGGTCCACTTGTTACCACTCGCTGGTGGTGAGTGGCTCACCTTTGAAGGCCCAAGTCACGCGCGACTTTGGGTAGCCGGCGTAAGGAATGAATGGTGAGTGGGTGTGGGAATGGTGAGTTCCACCCTTACTCCGTCCAGTCTTATACTTACTTCAACTAACAACTAAGAATCCACACGGGTAGAGACCTAGTAACACGGTTTAATACCATTTAAACGACTTTATCAACGACTGCAACTATAGAGTCAACTATCAAATGAATTTGCCAAGAAGTGGCTACTAATTTTCCTACAAGCCAAAAAAATATTCCATTCCAAATTATAACATTTTGTGACCAATATCAAATCATTTGAACTAGCAAAAGAAAACTGTGACACATAACAATGGCAGATGCAGCAGTAGAATTCCTACTAGGTAATCTAAAGCAACTTTTAGTGTACAACGCCCATTTGATCTCATCTGTCAAAGACCAAGTCGACTCGTTATGTAACGACCTTCGTTTACTAGCAGCTTTTGTTAAAGAAACAACCGAAAGCAGAAGCAAACACGCTGTAGTTAAAGAACTCGTTAGACGAATAAGATTAGAAGTTTATAAAGCCGAAGACATTGTTGACATGTATGTCTTCTATGCATCTGTGCATAAGTCCAGAACCAATATTGAAAAAGCCTTTCATATTGCAGACTATCCCATGAAGCTTAGAAGTGTGGGCAAGGAGATCGAGGATATTAGGGGACGAGTTAAGGAGATATATGATAATAAGTTGTTTGCAAATGAGGTTTTTAATAAGAGTGCGTCGTTTACAAGGTGTCCTCCGTCTGTTGAGGAGGATAATGTTGTGGGATTTGATGAAGAAGCTGAAAAAGTTGCTGAGTGGCTTAAGGATGAGACGGATGAGCTTGAGGTGATGTCAGTTGTTGGTATGGGCGGTTTAGGGAAAACGACTCTTGTTAAGAAAGTTTATAATGATTCGTCGATTCAGTATGAGTTTTATATTCGTTCTTGGGTTTATGTTTCGCAAGTTTATAGTAGAAGGGAAGTGTTTCTCAAGATTTTGTATGATGTTACTCGTGAAAACAAGGATACGTCGCAGTGGAGTGATGATACTATTGCGGATGAACTGCGTAGGCAGTTGAAAGATGGGAAATATCTTATTGTGTTAGATGATGTTTGGACTAAAAAAACATGGGATGATTTGAAGATGGTGTTTCCTAACACAAAAAATGGGAGTAGGATCTTGTTAACTAGTCGAAACAAAGATGTGGCGATACATGCTAATACGAGTCTACCTCCTTCTCAGCTTCGGTTTCTGACAGACGATGAAAGTTGGGAGCTTTTAGAGAAGAAAGTTTTCCCTAAAGGAACCCCTTGCACCAAAGAATTGGAGGATTTAGGTAAGCAAATTGCAAGAAAGTGCTACGGGTTACCTCTTGCCATTGTTGTGATTGCTGGAATTCTAAAAAAGAAGGATAAAACGCGCAGTTGGTGGGAACGAGTAGAGGAGAAGGTGAATACTTATGTAGCTATGGAGCCAGAGCAATGTATGGATATATTAGCACTAAGTTATAACCATTTACCGTACGATTTGAAAGCTTGTTTCCTCTACTTTGGTGTCTTTCCAGAAGATTTTGAAATACCCGTGTGGAAATTGATTCATATATGGGTCGCTGAAGGGTTTATTCAGCGAATTGGAGATGCTAGTGCAGAAGAAATGGCGGAAGAGAACTTGCAGGATCTTGTGGACCGGAACCTGGTTTTGGTTGAGAAAAGAAGGGCTAATGGTGGGATTAAAACATGTCGAGTTCATGATATGTTGCATGATTTGTGTGTTAAACAAGCTGAAGAAGAAAATTTCTTCAAGGAAATCAAAGGTAAGGAGCCATCTTATATATCAGTTGATCCTAATGTCTTTCGTCGAGTTTCTGTCCATTCTCGGGTTTCAGATTATGTTTCTTCAAAGCCTAATTCTTCACACATTCGGTCATTCTTGTCCTATGGGAAAGAAGAGACCGTCTTACGTTCGGATCTCATAACATATTTTCCGGGGTCATTTAGTTTGCTTAGAGTTTTGGATGTCCGGCCAATTAGTTTCCCTCGTTTCCCTAGCATCCAACTCGTTCATTTAAGGTACATTGCATTATTAGGGACTTTTAAGGTTCTTCCAGCAGCCATCTCGAATCTTTGGAACCTACAAACACTTATTGTAGAGACAAATTCTCGTAACATTGATGTTCAAGCGGATCTCTGGAAGCTGTTACAGTTGAGGCATGTTTACACAAGTGCAGCTAGTGATTTGCCGACCCCATCTTCAAAGTCACGGAAGAGTGCTAAAGATCCCTTGGTGAATGAAAATCTTAAAACCATGTCTAAAGTGTCACCAAATAGTTGTACTGATGTGATCTTAACTCGGACGCCTAATCTACAAAAACTAGGCGTTCGTGGGAACTTGATGACGCTTTTGGAAGAGAAAAAGGGTAGTTGTAAGTTTGATAACATTGCAAAATTAAGTCACCTCGAAAAACTGAAATTGTTGAACGACACATACCCAATTCCACCATTGGATGGTAAGTTACGGGGTCTACCCGAATGGTATAAGTTCCCACCAAAACTAAAGAAACTTACTATATCTGACACGATGCTTGGTTGGGAAGACATGTCAGTTCTTGGGAAGTTGCCAGGTCTTGAGGTTCTTAAGTTGGGAGACAACGCATTTGTGGGTGAAATATGGAAGACACCTGATGGAAGTTTTGTTCGCTTAAGAGTTCTTCAAATTGGGAAGACAGATTTGGTGCATTGGGAGGCTGCAGGTCATCAATTTCCTCAACTCCAACAGATTAGTTTGAAGCATTGTGAACAGATTGTTGAGTTGCCTTCTGGTTTAGGGGATATAGAAACTCTTGAGGTTATGGAGCTATCTTGGACTTCGCTCGATCATCTTTGGATCGAAATAATTAGGAGATTGAACCAATTTCCAATTTCGGTCGTGTCTCCTAGTTCTATTCTTTGCTCGAAGAGTCTGCTGTCATCGATTTCGTTTGACCTTTTTCAAAAAAGAACTCTTGTTAAAACAGCTCTTGTCTTTCCCCCCCTTCCCTCCCCGATCCAAGACACTGCAAACTTGTGAACCTAATGGATGGTTACTCAAAATGTTTTTTAAAAAGTGAGGTGTCTGGTTTGTGAGTTATCTAAAAGATACAATATTCGTTAGATACTGACTGAAACACTTCGAGATATTGGTACGTTAAAATCAAAAAAAATAGGTAGAAATGATATGTAAAAGCATTGTTCTTAGTCTTGAACTTCATATTTGTAGTAAAATAAAAAATAGTAAAAATGAAAGCTTGTTGCTTTAGTGTGTGTACATTATTAGCTAATATTTTCGTAACCAGACATGGCTTATGCCTTATATAGGATTCTTACTCTAGGGTGTCACGATTTTACCCTGTTGTTACTATATTTTTATAAATATAATTTTTGAGCCGAAATCCCATAAAAGCATTTTCCAACTTCGTTCCCTAGTTCAAAATACTTCATTCCATCCGTTATAAACTTTTTGACTGATAATTGGAATGAGAAAAACACCATACAAATTTTTTTTCCTATTGGGATACTTGATGAGAAACTATCATATTCCTTGAGCATTTCAAAAGCAAAAATGCAGCATAACAAAATTTCACAACAATGTGCTTTGCTATTTCTAAAAGGGTCATGGTAGGTTCACTGTAATCAAGCAACCAACACCACCTTATGAATAAAGAGTGGGATTTGATCAGCAATGATCGTGATAGACAGCAAAGAACAAACAGTTCAGAAAAAGAAAGATATGATCAACACATAAGAGATACGAGACTAGACCAAACTAACATTGTTGCCACTGCATACTAAACAGAACAGACTCATGCTGTTTGAAGAGTAATTCATCATGGAACACAGCTATACTTGCTAAAGAAAATTCTATTCACCCTGAGTTTTGGCATAAGTTACAAAAGATTCATTTCACAACCCAATTTGCTCATCCATTTAGACTGATAAACCGTACCATCTGTTCGTGTGACTGGCCTTGTTCTTTCTGTCTAATGCCGTGTATAAGTCAGTCTTGTAATTAATTGTACGAACATAATGATATGATTTTAATGTATGAGCCAAAATGCATAAGCTTAATATTGGGAAAGTAGTATACTGATCAGTCCAGAAACACAACAAAGTCATGCAGGCCAAAGATCACATATTTATACTAGTCACAAAAAGGCATGTTTATACATTTAACTTTATATCACATATAATCAACACGGAAAAAGTATTCATCATAATGTTTTCTTAAAGAAAGATACAAATAAGGTCTTATTTGATCACCAAAGATATTCAAGTTTTTGTATTAACATGATTTAAAAACTTATATGTAGGATAACAACCTGCAAACCATCTTTCACGAGCTACTGGAGGTTCAGCGATATCCATTTAGATGATTTCTAAACTTGATTCAATGCTCATCCTACAGTAAAATCATTACAGACTGATGTTAGAAAATATAAGAAAACCAACATCAAAAATTAATTGAATGAGTTTAAATTTTCAGCACATAAATAACTTAAACAGCCTGCGCTGTTTAAGCATCTTTCATATCTCGCCATAAGCATCTTTTATTTCGTCATAAAGATTAAACAGTCTGCAAGGTATCTACTGAATTTTATAGCACTTATACATAGGCTCGCAAAAACTTACAAGTGTGATGTTTCTGATCGGTATAGACTTTCAAGAAATCGTTGCCTAGGCTCTGTTGCTCTTTCTGGATTTCTAGTGCTGATTCCAGTGCAGAGCTACTGCACCCACTTACCTCAATAACCTCCAGTGTCCAAATCTTTCCTAAATCCGAGGGGATACTGTTGAGTTTTGAGCAACGACGAACCACTAAACGTCGTAGTCCTGGGAAGTTATTATTCCGAAATTCCCATTGACATAACTCCAAATCATGCAACTTCAAGACCTTTAGTCTCTCAAAAGTTTTATCATCGCTCGCACCCCATTCTTCTCCACTGCACGCATGGGTTTTTAATTTAAGAACCTCAAGGTTAGGTAGACCAACAAATGTCCAAATCTGTGCCCAATCCAACCTAGTATTTGATAACGTCAGTTTCTTGAGCGTTTCAGGAAACACACGACAATCACATGACCTTGTTAATTCATGGTAGAGAACTGTATTCAATAACTTCAGTTTTTGAAGATGCTTCAAAGATTGTAGGTTCGGGAATTCGATAACACCTTGGGTTGAAATCAAAGGTCCACAGAAACCGAGCTTCTTAAGATTGGGAATTCTTGAAGATATATTCTCACAAGACTGAGGACATACTTGGGTCAAAGTTTGCAGGATAGCCAACCCACTGGGGCAACCATCGTTCTCTTTCACTTGTACAGAAGACGGCTTGTCGATAAGATTTTCCCCTGATTTGATATATAAGTGCCTTAGATTTATCATATTCCATATTGTCTTCGGTAGAAGTATATTATTCCTCGACGATATTATCAGCGTTTGTAGGTTGATAAGGCTTGATATTGATGGTTGGGGACTTGCATCATGAGCTTGAATGGCCAAGTATCTCAAATTAACGAGATCTGTTACATCTGAAGGAAACATGGAGACAGGAACAGACTCCATATCGAGAATCCTAAGGGTTCTGTATGTTTCACTAAGCATTGATCCGCCTTCTTGAAGAACTTTGCCCAACTCAAGTGGATAACAAAAACCAGAGTGGGAGGGTAATGCAGCAGCAGGAGCATATGTGTATCTGTGTGAGGAAGAACGTTCTTCCTCAGCTTTTCTCAAGCATAAATCCCGCAACAGGTCATGTATCCGACATGCCTTAATTTGACCATCAGCCCTTATTTTGGCAGTCGTCAACAGACTCCTCTGGATCAAATTCATCAAGAAATCCTCCGCAACATCCTCCAAACTTTTGCTTCCGGTTTCATGTATGAGTCCTTGAGCAACCCATAGCCATATTAGCTTTGTTACCGGGATGTCATAATCCTCGGGAAATACTCCAAGAAATAGGAAACAGTGTTGCAATTCACGAGGCAAAAGATTGTAGCTTAAAGCCAATGAGTCCATGTATTGGCTTGGATCACGAACCATGAGTGAACGTTGACTCTCAGCAATCTGACTCCACCAGGTATCTAACCATTTATTTTTCATTAGACCTGAAATTATAACAATTGCAAGCGGTAAACCTCCACATTTGTTTGCTATCTCCCTTCCAATAATCTCCAACCGATGAGGGCATATTCCGGTCCTAAATACCTTTTTCTGAAAAATTTCCCAACTTTCATCTTCATTGCGAAGACGCAAAACATGAGCAGGTTTGGCTCCCCCCACATTTTTCCTCACATCTTTGTGACGGCTAATAAATATAACTCGGCTTCCTTTATTGTCATCCGGAAAATAAATTTTGAGCTCGTTCCACGCCTTACTATCCCATATATCATCCAACACCACCAAATATGGACGATCTTTTAAAAACCTGTACAACTTTTCCCCCAATAGCTCGTCACTCAATCTATATATCTCATCTGTACCAACGGTGCTAAAAGAGCTTAATATGTCGACTAACAGGTTCCTCTTTAGATAGACTTGAGAAACACAAGTCCATGCCCGAATGTGAAAAGTATATTCGATAAATCGATCGTTGTATAGATATCTAGCTAAAGTTGTCTTACCCAGACCAGGTGCTCCCACAATCGAAATAATCTGAAGCTGTTTTGATGAGGTTCCGGTAAGCTGATCAAGTAGTGTTTTTACTTCATCATCGAAACCCACAGCAATTTCTTCTCTTTCCACATTCGATACGTACCGGATGTTACAAAGTTCTTCGACTATTTCCAAAACCATATCCATCATTGTTTTTCCAGAGGCGTACCAAGCGTTTGTGCTAGCCACTGTTTCCATTATTTTAACTAAGCCATGAGCTTCTTCATTTTCATACCCGAGCATCATCTTTCTGAGGTGACTCATGAGACCATCAAAAGATCCAGCTATCAATGTCTTGCAGTCTAGTGCTTCAACAGATGAAGGATTATACGTTGAAAAATCATTGAGGTGGTCGAGTAACTGGTTGATGAGAGGAGTAAGAGCATCGGCCATGGTGCTTCTTCTGATATAGCAAGTACAGACAGTAGCTTACGGCATTGGAGATAAACGGGATTGGCGACTATGTTTTGGTCAAGTAGTCCATAGAACAAGCATTCTGATTTGATTGATCTGAGTGATTCACATGGCATGTGATTAGTAATTTTCAGTATCATATTTTCTAACTACTTATCAATACTTGACAATTCCATTTTCTCTATACTATAACTTATTGTCTTCATCATATTACTTTTCTTCTCTTGTAATAAAAGAACACTATTGTCATAGAGTAGCAGTGTACATCTGTTAGTCGTTTGTGTATGTACTTATACTCAGTAATATCCCGACGTGGTAATTATACATTTTTGAAATGGGCTAGTTTGGTAATATAATGGACAGGCAACCAAGATGACATTGCAAGCCAGTCATCAGAAAATGGTCGACTTTGGAAATTGTACTTTGTAAAATGAGCTAGTTCAGTATTAACATTTGAAAAAAGATTGACATGCCTAAATATATGTCTAATCCTATACGACACTAATCTATTGGTGCTGAAAAGGGGGCTCAGTTCCTTACAATGTAGCCATGTAGGCATACTTTTAGGCAAGCCAATCAGTGATAAGCTATCATGCTAATATAACTACATAAGCAAGAAACTCATGTGATTAAAATAAACCGAGTTCGCGACATTATAGAGTATAAGATCTAGAACCAACCTTAAGTATCTTTCTATAATGACATTAACCAAAGTACCCACTTGTTTTTTACTCCTTAATTATGCCACCAGTCAAAAATTTGAACTGAAATTAAACCCAATATATAATACAATTAAACTCTTAAGTGAGTGTTTGAAATAAGCTAACCCATGAGCAATAAACACTATGAAATAAGCTAACTTAAAGACCTTAAATAGCTTAGTGTGAATACAACAAGCTAATAAAGCACACTAAGTTATAGTGATGAAATTGAAGTATATGAAAAAAGAACTAACCGAAGATGATGATGGTCTTTGTGGGAAGAAGCTACATTCTGATAATCTGATTACTGATTTTTTAAAGTCAACCAAGGAGAAGAACATATCGTTGTCGAAAGTCAAACCTTGTCTCTAAGAGGGATAGTTATACTCTCTTTCACTCATAACATATCATAAACCTTTTCATCTTGGCCTCACCCCCTGTAATTTTATTTTATTTTTCATTTTTTCACACAAACCTAATTCATTTCATTCAAATTAAAATACAAAATAAAATACAATAATAAAAAAATATATAATACGATAATAAAAAAAACATACGAAATTTAAAAACAATGCGAAAATTAAAAACAATACATCATATTATAAATAAACTAACATAGTGTTTGGTATGATGTAATCAAAGTCGGAATGAAATCAATTATTACGATTGAATGAAAAAATCTTATTTGTTTACAATTATATAATGTAATGATTCATTACAAGTAATGACTCATTACGCCCAAAACCACCATTTTCATTACTTAGGGGTCCTCTCTTTTTTTTCATTACGTCTTGTAATGTAATCAAATTTACAAAAACTCCACCATTAATTAACCACATTAAATAAAATTCTTATCAACAATGGACATTTTAGTCTTTTTCTTATCGATTGCATTCCGTCCTATCATACCAACCAAACATTATTAATAAGGGTAATAAATTATTACATTACATCATTTATTCCATTACGTCGTTGATTCCATTCATTTGACATATCATTACATCCTACCAAACGAACCCTAATTTTGTTGTTGATTTTGTAGATGTTGTTGCCAAACATGCTCAATGATATTTCGTTGAAGCTTTGCGTGTATTTGTTTATCACGGAGTTCTTTGGATTTCTTCCGCTACACTTGGCATCGCTCGACCCATGTCCTTAATAAATTTAGTTGCGGACAAATATAAATTTCGTTCATTTCGGTTAACACATACTTTTGATCTTTTAGAATCATGTTATGCAATATAATGCAAGTGTACATGACTCTGCGTAGCTTGTTGATAGTCCAAGCATGCGCCGGTTGGCATATAATATGCCAACGTCCTTGAAGACCCCAAAAGCTCTTTCAATGTCTTTTCGAGCACTTTTTTGTTTCCGTTTAAATAATGCATTCTTATCTGAATTTGCAACCGAAAATGATTTAACAAAAGATGATCATTGTGGGTAAATGTCGTCGGCCAGATAATACCTTTGTTCGAATGTAACTCCGTTTACTTCAAACGGAGCTACGGGGGCGATGTCATCAAGAAGGTCGTCAAATAACGGAGAATTATTCAAAACGGTCAAATCGTTATTTGCACCCGCTACCCTAAAAAAGCATGTCAAATTCACAAATCGTATGACGCAACGGCTTCAAGCATTATAGTTGGGTATTTTTTATCACCTCTCTCAAATTGCCCGTGCCATTCTTTTGAAAATTTCTTCATTCCCAGTGCATACAATCAATGCTTCCAAACATTCCCGAAAACCAATGAATAGTGTTATGTGCGTTGTATAACTTTTAAATGTCGTTGAAGTAAGGTTTTCTTAAATACTCGGGCATAAACAATTGGATAACACACATAGTAAACAAAATCTAGACAACAATCGCGTGCGCAATGGTCACCTATTTGTAAATATTCATCTAATACACCAGGTGTTACGCCATATGCCAATTGGCGTATGGCGAACGTGCATTTCATAATAACACTAAAACCTGGTAGACCCGTAGCATCGGGTCGGACTCTAAAGAAATCAAAATGCGGAGGAAGATGATCAACAATTTGAATGTAATTTTCAATACCTGCGACTATTTATAAAAATAGTTTACTGCTCATATGATATCGTTTTTGAAAAAAATACGACGGATATTTTGGGTGAACACCAAAATAGTCCGCCATCAAACGTTCTTCAGCATCCTCACGTTCACGGTAGATGTAGTTACGGCGGTGTGAACTTTCTGCTGCTTGTTCTTGCTCATACTTAAGTTGTTGCATAATCATCTCAATGTCATCAAGATCGGACATTCCACCAGTTGAATCACTCATGTTTATTGGTGAAGTACGAAGGCCCACGGCCAAGCACAACTCAAGCAAGAGCATTAAGCGAAAAATCCAACAAAAAGATCTCACTAGCGACCTCTCAGCCGCCCGGCTGGAGAGTCTGCCTCCCGGCAGAACAGTGTGCCGCCCGACAGGAGGCTGTGCCGCTCGGCTTTTGGAGCCTACGTTTTTCATTTCACTCTAGAAGAAACCTGAACAACCAAAAAGGATCTAGACCCTATAAACTGACTTTGGACACCCCTTTAGGCCCTGAAACCGACATAAAATTGTAGTATAAATAGGAGACCCATATGCTTCACTTTAACACACAACTTACCATTCTTCAACCCTAAAATCCTAATCCTCATAGTTACCACTCCTCCCCAAAGCCATCTAAGTCCAGGAAAGTCATGAAGAAGCTCCAAGAAAGCCAAGAAGGAGGAAGGATCCCTTTAAGTCACAAGTTTGTCATTTCCTAGTTTACATTCCTTTAAGCTTTTGTAATACTTTTGTAAGAGCTTTCATTATGTTTATGAATGCATTATTTTCTAAAATTATGTCTTTATCTAATATGAGTGGCTAGTCCCTTTATGTGCTTGGTTAAATGAAGTTTGTGGTATGAAGATTCGATTATGATAGTGTGGCATGTTAATTCAATTTCAAGCTAAGTCTTAGATCTATTTGTTCTTATGTTCTAAGTGGCATAGTTTTATCAACCGGATTGTTTGTTGAGAATATCATAGGCCGAAAGGGATATTGTTAATCAATCAATTGTCGCCTTTTTGTCTACGATCGGCTATCTTTTGTATTGATCATTTCTTAAGCGGTTTGGTATAACTAGGAACATAATTATCGATGTCTATGGTTTGTGAAACGAACCGCGAATCAAACTCATAGAGGTTGCCTTAGTCTTGAATTCATTGATTGTACCTAATGCTTGTTTTTGTCACTAGGAGTCTTGACGAAGGCAAAAAGTTTTAAAAATAATAGATTGGATAACCTCCAATTATTTAAACAACTTGTTAGTCTTTGCCACCTTCATATCGAATCGGACTCCCCAACTAAATCCAACCAAGTACATCTATTTATTATCGAATTACTTTTGTCATTAATTGCTTGCATTTTAGGACTTTTATCATCGAAATCTTTATCAAGTCGAAACACCTAAATCCCCGCGAACGATCCCGACTTACCATTCAATATCTTGCTACTACGGACGAGTTCACTTGCTCGTATGTGTTTCTTAAGAATTTGGTATACCGAGTTATAAATTTAAAACTGACCCGTATTGCACGCATCAAGTTTTTGGCGCCGCTTCCGGGGATTTGATCGTGTTTTACGATTTAGATCTCGTGATCCCATTGTCTCTAGGTGCCACGTTTAAAAAAAAAATTCTCACAGAACCCTTGGAGCCACCCGGCGCAGCACTCTGCCGCCCCGACACAGCCCCTCGACGAGTTCTCTGCCGCCCGACGCAACAACTTCTGACAGAATCCACTTTTTAACCAATCTTTCTAAATCCTTTTGGGTTTGATCTTATTTGAGTTTTGCCCTTGAAAGCCAAAACGTTCTGCTATCAAAACCCAATTACTCCTTATTTAGAACCCGAACAATTTATCCACCAAACTTTAAGAAGGAAAAAGAAGCGAAACAAGTTCATACCCATTGAAGACCGAGTTCCAAAAACTAAATATCCACCTTTCAAGAATCTTTTTGAAGTCGAAGTAGTCTATAACCCATTTCTTGACCTACCCTTCCCAATGGCCGACGACCAACCCATGTGGGGAAACAATCAGGCCGTAGCACCCACTCCCGAGGCCGCTATTGTCGTGGTTGGCCTTGGAGACAACTTCACCGTCAAAGGACACCATCTTTCCATGATCAAAGATTGACAATTCGACGGACACTCACGGGCCGATCCGCACAAGCACATCGCCAGATTTGTTGAAGTATGTGGAATGTTCCGTTATGGCAACACCAACGCGGATGCCATCAAACTAAAACTTTTTCCATCATCCCTAGCGGGGGAAGCCAAGATTTGGTTCAACGAACTAAGTCCCGGTGTGATAACCACTTGGGAAGAAATAAGACAAGCTTTCGTAAGCCAATTCTATCCACCCACTATGTTTGACCGACTCATGGGAGAAATTCGTGGTTTCACCCAACAACATCACGAATCACTAGTCGACGCTTGGCTACGTATGAAGGATCTACTTCGTAGTTGTCATGGACATGGTTTAGGATGAGGAACCATAATCCAAATCTTTTACCACAGACTAAACGAACTAACCCAAGCTATTCTAGACGTCGGAGGAATCTTCCTCTACAAAACCCCAAATGAAGCACATCAGTTGCTCGAGTTCTTCTCAAACTCGATTGGTAAAAAGAGAACAAAACCAAACCCCTGCGTAAAACCGTTGCTTTCGCCAAAAGTGAAAAAAATTCACCATTATTGGAAAAAATGGAAGCCTTAACGACAAGGATTGATTCACAATTCAAAGAGATCAGAGGAGACATGAAAGAAACGAGAGATGGATGCAACAAATGTGGAGGACCCCATCCATCATCGGATTGCGACGATAAACCTATAGGAGGACCCAAGGAGGAAGAAGCAAACTATACATCCGAAGGATATCGAGGAAATTATTATGGTTGAAATTCTAGCAATTGGCGCGATCGTCATGAAAATTGAAACTCAAACCCTGGTGAGGAAAACTGACCAATTCCACGTTTAACCGAAAAGAAACCAGACGAATCAGAATTCGAGAAAACCATGAGAGAATTCGTTATAGCAAAAAAGAAGCGAATGATTTTGTCAAGAACTAGTTCTACAATCTCAAAACCAAAGTCGAACAAGGACAAAAGAATCATTAAGCTGTGATTCAAGACCTTGAAACAAAGTTTGGGACCCCCGGGTACGCTGCCTAGCAATACCCAAACCAATCCAAAACCTTCAACATCAAACGAAAAGCCTTACCGACCACCGCCTGCTCGAAATAAGTACGTGAATGCCGTGTTCACACGCAGTGGTAAGACCTATAACCCACCAGCTAATCCAAACACCAAAATTGCCGACTCCCTTGACGATAGTGAAGACGAGGCAGAAGAAGTCAAAAAAGAGGCAGAACCTCTACCCAAGAAACCAACTCAGACCGATACACCGCCACTCAAAGCCTATAAACCAAAAATTCCATATCCACAACGCTTGAACAAAGAAAAAATGGAGGCACGATATGCCAAGTTTTTAGACATGATCAAAGAAGTCAGGATCAACATACCCCTAGTTGATGTCCTGGCAGGCATGCCTAATTATGGCAAGTTTTTAAAAGATCTTGTAAGCAACAAAAGTAAGATGGAGCAAATCTCTGCTGCCTTCTTAACTAAGGAATGCTCAGAAATTCTTCAAAACAAGATCCCACCGAAACTTGGAGACCCCTGAGGTTTTCTAATCCCTTGCAAACTTGCAAACTCAGTTGAATATCTCGCCTTGGCCGATCTTGGCGCAAGTATTAATCTGATGTCGTATTCACTATACGTTGCACTTTCTGGAACAACTCTGAAACCCACAAGGATGAGTATTCGCCTAGCAAATCATACTTACCAGTACCATATGGGAGTTGCTGAGAATATGCTCGTTCAAGTTGGAAAATTCATGTTCCCTGTAGATTTCGTTATCCTGCAAATGGAGGAAGATGATAAAGTCCCTCTAATTTTAGAAAGACCGTTCTTGCATACCGCCGATGCCATCATAAGAGTTAAGAACAAAGAACTCAATTTAGGAATTGGAGAAGATAGAGCAACCTTTCATATAGATTAAGCTATGCAGCATTCTCACGGGAATGACGACACATGCTTCCGCATGGATGCTATCGATGACATAACTGAGGATAAACTCGATGATCTGCTCGACGATTCTAAACCATTCTTAAATACATCAGAAAAGATAAGCGAAACACCACTCGACAAAGAATTCGATGAATTCATGTCAGGGAATGTTCAAGAGGATGAAGTCAAAGACGATTTTGAGGAGTTACCACTAAAAGATGAACTAAGAATCAGGACATCTATCTAAGACCCACTAACTGATCTTGAGTTGAAACCTCTTCCAAACCATCTGGAATATGCATTTCTAGAGGAAATTTCTCTTCTCCCAGTAGTCATATCAGCTTTACTCGAACAAAATGAAAAGGAACGACTTGTTTCAGTTCTCAAGAACCATAAAGAAGCATTCGCTTGGAAAACATCCGATATTCCAGGAATTAGCCCTTCCTTTTGCAAACACAAAATCAATTTTGAAGATGATGTCAAACCAGTCATTCAGAGACAACGCCGACTTAACCCAAACATGAAAGAAGTCGTTAAAAAAGAGATTATCAAACTTCTAGATGCAGGTATAATTTATGCCATCGAAGATAGCCCTTGGGTAAGTCCAGTGCATTGCGTGCCAAAAAAAAGGAGGAATGACCGTTGTGACAAGTGAAGACAACGAACTCGTTCCAACGCGAATAGTAACAGGATGGCGTGTTTGTATCGACTACCGTAAGTTGAATGAAGCTACCCTAAAGGATCATTTTCCTTTACCCTTCATGGATCAAATGCTGGAAAGATTAGCCGAGAACAAGTTCTTTTGTTTTCTCGACGGATTCTCCAGATATTTTCAAATTCCCATCAAACCAGCCGATCAGGAAAAGACCACTTTTACTTGCCCTTATGGAACCTACGCCTACAAGCGTATGCCTTTTGGTCTTTGCAATGCGCCAGTAAATTTTCAAAGGTGCATGATTGCAATTTTTTAGGATATGCTCAAAACCTCCATGGAAGTCTTCATGGATGATTTCTCAGTATTTGGAGATTCATTCGATTCTTGCTTAAATAATTTAAAGCAGATGCTAATTCGGTGTAAACAAGCACACTTAGTTCTAAACTAGGAAAAGTGTCACTTCATGGTGACCGAGAGCATTGTGCTTAGACACAATGTCTCCCGTAAAGGACTAGATGTCAATAAAGTAAAAATTGACGTGATAGCTAAGTTACCACCACCCACTAACGTCAAAGCCGTTAGAAGTTTCTTAGAACATGCCGGATTCTACCGCTGATTCATAAAAGATTTTTCCAAGATCTCCCGACCCATAACGAAACTTCTCGAAAAAGACTCAGTCTTTAACTTCGATGAAGAGTGCAACAAGGCATTCGAAACTCTCAAAGAAAAATTAACAAACGCACCTATTATGGTTTCACCTAATTGGTCGCTACCGTTTGAACTTATGTGCGATGCAAGCGATTTTGCCATAGGAGCCGTACTAGGCCAACGCGAAGAAAAACATTTTTGACCCATCCACTTTGCTAGAAAAACTCTGAATAGCGCACAACAAAACTATTCGGTGACCAAAAAAGGGTTACTCGCCGTAGTTTTTACATTCGACAAGTTTCGATCATACCTTGTTCTTTAAAAAACAGTTGTGTTCACAGATCACGCTGTAATAAAATATGGGTTTTAGCCGTACAATAGCAACATACTTTCTCAAATGTTCCGTTTTGGTACGTGAACTTTTTTTTTGTTCCACTTAATGTAACGAACTTTCAAGTTTTGTGTTAATTTGCACCAACCTTGACTGACAACCGGGAAAAAAGTTATAAAACCGGAAAAAAGCCTACGTGACATGTTTAATACTTTCTCTAATGTTCCGTTTTGGTACGTGAACTTTTTTATACACACGTTTTTATACTCACGTTTTATACATTTTTTGAATTCTAAGAAAATGATTAACCTACGCTCAATGTTGTAAGTTCTTTTCAGAACTTAAGCACTATTTCTGGGACGAACCGTATCTATTTAAAGCATGCCCCGATGGCATGATCAGAAGATGTGTTCACGGTTCAGAAACTCAAAAAATTCTAGATGAATGTCATCATGGACCCACTGGGGGACATTATGGACCATCGATTACCGCAAAGAAAGTTTTTGATGTTGGATTCTATTGGCCAACTATATTCAAAGAAGCACAAACTCTGGTACAAAACTGTGACGCCTGCCAACGTTCTGGTAGCATTTCACGAAGAGACGAGATGCCTTTAAACAGCATCCACGTTAGTGAAATTTTCGACATATGAGGAATTGATTTCATGGGACCTTTTCCGAAATCCTATAAGTTCGAATACATTCTTTTCGCAATTGATTACGTGTCCAAATAGGCAGAGGCTGAAGCTTTACCCACTAACGACGCACGAGTTGTAGTCAATTTCTTGAAAAAGCTTTTCTCTCGTTTCGGAATTCCGAAAGCTTTAATTAGCGACAGAGGAACTCACTTTTGTAATCGTCAAATGGAGAAAATCTTGAAAAGGTATGGAGTACATCATCGTATAGCCACAGCTTATCATCCACAAACCAGTGGTTGATGTTAGTCGAGTTTGAATGTTCAAAGAGTTAAAAAATGATTTTTTTCTTATTATAACACTTCTATTTTGTAAATATCTTTTAAGAAAGATTGACGATACAAAGATAAAAACATTATTCTGTTCATCGTGACACTTATAACTAGCACTAAACATTTATGAAACAACAATGCATTATAACAAAGATCACTACAAAAATGCATTAAGATATAGTAATGAAATCAACGATGCCTCTCTAAGCACCCCTTTAAATTTAACTTTGTTAGGAATGTTTATTTTGTAAAGTGATACTTATTCACATTTACAAACTCTGTAACTATGTCATAGGCTAGTTGGGTAAACGGGTTTGGGCATTCAAGCTAATATTGCATATGTTTTGGGCTAAGCCCATCAAAAGCCCAAGACCCCTGCCTATATGTTACCCTAAACACCCCACCATGGCTTCGGGTATAAATACCCCTCTCCACACATGGAGTAGTGTGTGTGTTGTCGTGATAGAACTTAATTTCTCCTTGTTTTCTTTCTTCTCTATATGTTTGACAATAGTTCTTCTCTCTACATACCACCACTCTTATCTCTCTTTCTAGCTTCTTTCTCTTTCTAGCTTATTCTTGTGCTTATGTCTTGTGCTTATTAGTGAGTAGCTAATTGGTTTGTGTGAAAGTGATAGTTTACAATTGCTATCAATCGCCACGGGATGATTTAGTGTAAGTTTTGTGTGTGTAAAAGTGGTTCGAAAACCTTTTTGGCGAAATAAGTAAAAATGTGGCTTTTCGTGTTAAAAACTCTTTATTCTATCAAGTTATCTTTATATCTTAGGATTTAAGGATTATCTTAACTTTGTAGTTATTGGTACCAACTCAAGGGGAACAACAGATGACGATGAAGATTGATGAAAAGTTAGGTGGGAAAGATAAGTGTTATAAAGAGAGATATAAATATTGGGGGTATTTTAGACTTGTTAACATTTTAATAATAAGACAAAATATCAAATCACATAAACTTTTATTATAAAAAGTTGAACACGTGTCAACATTTTGGTAGAGTCGAGCAGTCGAGAATGACCATTTATGAAACAAGAAAAAAAGATGACTACAATAGGAACCAACTTCAAGATTTTGTACCAAAGTGGTATTTTTCTCTTTCAAGAATTGACCCTTTATATAATGATTATTTTCAAAATTATTATAAGTAATATGCAACACATTTTATGATTGAGAGAATTGCAAATATCGTCCTTGTGGTTCGGCCAAATTGTATGTTTGGTCCGCGTGGTATCGAAATTGCAACCGTCGTCCTTGTGGGAAACCTTGGGTTCTACTTTTAGTCCTTTGTCGAACTGAAATGACTAAAATACCCTTGTCTTCTTGTTTCTTTTTTTCCTTTTAATTTTTATTTTCCTTTTAGTTGTTTTTCTCAAGGTAAATTCAAAAACTCCATTAAAAACCCAGGTTTTATCATCTTCACATTCTAAAAACACATACACCCCTAAATCAAAAACCTAAAACCTTAAGATCTACAAAAACTATACCCTAAATCAAAAGCCCAAATTATCAATTTCACGTCTACCGGTATCCATAACCAATACTTCGCTGTCAACCCGACCAAAAACCCCTAAATCCAATACGAAAACCTATCATCTTAAAATGCATTGCCCAGAACTTCATCACCTTCATTAACAACATTTTCATATCACATTCATCATTTCTTTTTCCCCTAAATCCACCATCACTCTTTAATACATAAAAACCTTAATTCATCATTGTTCTTCATCGCTCTAGCCTAAACCCAACATAAAATTTTGTATCTATTAACACTAATACACTGAACAATAAATCATTATTACCATATGAATATTGTAGTTTTGAGTTTTGGATATGAATGTGTCAAATGCATCAGCATTCAAAAACAGCCAAAAGCCCTTTTTCAATTCAAAATTTAAGTCAGTAGTTGTAGGAGTTAGCTTTTGAAATTTCAAGCACAAGTAGATTATAGGCCAAATTAGATAGGTTAGGGTTTATTTCAAGTTAAATAGCTTATTTGTGTATATGTTTTTGATCTGCAAATCTGTCCTTTGTCTTTTCATAAAAAACCAAAAAAATAGAGTAAACTACATAAGTAGGCTTTTTCAATAAGCATTTTCTTAGTTTAAATAGATTTCAAAATATGTTTTGAATGCAGTTTTAAGTAGCTTATAGGGCAGGATTTCTAATGGTATAAGTCACTAGTCCATAAGGATCCATTTGATGGCTTAAAAATAAGCTCAAAGTTCCTTGGTTGTCTGTTTGGTTAACAGTCTTAAGCAAAAAAAAATGCTTTTAGGCTTTTCTTAGCTTTTTATTTGTAATTTTGATTAATTCCTGCTCATACTTGCTTATTAGAATAGTGTAGGATAGTTGTAGCTTATTCAGTTTATGCTTTAGCTTAATTTAGCTTATAAGTTTCTAAGAATTTGTGAAAAAACCAAAAATACTTAAAGTCATTTCTGTCTGATTGATAAGCTTTTTTCTAGCTTATTTTTGATTTTGAAAAAAGTTGCTTTCACAAAAGTTGCTTATTTTCAGCTTTTCTAAAAGTTTGTTCAAAAGTTTTTGCATAAAAAAAATAAAAAAAAGGGGAAACTAAGGAAGTCTTGGGTGATCAAGACTTGAACCCAAGACCCCTAGCTACTCTCAACCCTTTATACCACACACCACACCAACACCACTGCACCCTTGGGACTTTTACTTCCAAGGGTGCACAATCATTTCTTTTAACCCTTTTTGAGCTCTTTTATAAAATAAGCACTTCGAGTGCTTGTTTCATTTTTCCAAGCTTATTCGTTTAGACTTATTCTGAGTTGATAATTTTCTTGCATTCCTTGCATGTTAAGCAATTTTTAGGAATTTTCTTAGATTTTTAAATCATAGTGTAGTATTTTTCTTGTATTAATTAGTTTAAAAACTTTAAAAATTCATAAAAAATAAAATAAAAATAAAAAAAATAAATTTCTTTTTCTAAAAATCATTTTTAGTATTTTAGCATCTAGGAAAATTAGTTTGCCCCTTTTTGGTTCATTTTTGCTCAATTTAGATTTAAGTGTACGTTTTTACGTTTCCCGTTAACGTTTTTATGCATTTTTCTTATAATAGATTTAAATGTGCCTTTATTTGCCCACTAGTAGGAATTAGTTTGAAAAATCAAAGATCTTAGATCCATTCAAATCATTGTCCAAATAAAAACGGAGTTTCAATTCATAATTCTTGGGGTATAAATGACCCGGTGAACACTTACCGGTCAACGAACGATATTTTGTGTAGATTTAGCTTTTAATCTTTGTCCTTAAGGATTTCTAGTAAATTTCTTATACTTACATATTATATACGTATATATAATTTGAACGTAATCAGGAATCTTTGATGATGTATGTAAGATTTGAATTCAAACCAAGTTGTAAGAAGAGGTGTATGGAGGAAGCTTTGAGAGTGTGTGTGTAGTTTGAATTCAGGAGAAAGAGTTGTGTGAGTGTAGAGGTAGAAAATAAGAGTGAATAAGGAATATGTGGTAGAGAATGTTTTTATGTGAAAGATAGGAGCCTATGTTGGGAATGAAGGGGATAAGAAGTACAACAAGGTACAATGTGTAAGGGAATATGAGTTGTCCCATGTGGGTGTAATATGAGGAAGGTTTATATTTAGAAAGGTTTAGGCTTGTAGCTATGAAAAAGTTTTAAGCGATGAGGATGATGATAAGTGTGGTAATCAAAGGATTGATTAGGTTGATAATCACATTGCAATAAGAGAGAAAAAAGATGGGCAATGATGATTATGGTATGGTTTAGGAAAGGAATGTTTAGAGTGTGTGGAACGTATAATCATTTATTAGGTAGAAGAGATTGGCAAATGATTAGGAAATGTTTAGATGAGAAGTGAGGTGTAGGAGACATGTGAGGAATTTATGTGGGAGTTTGTAAAAACATTTAAGTGTATGGAGGTAAGAAAACTCAAAGTATAATTAACCTCCAAATACCACAAACTCATTTATTCCCTTAGACTTAATCCATGATAATCAACAATGATTTTATCACTAATCATCTTGATGCAAACAAGCTAAGTTCTTTGTATCTTAAGTAAAGCATATCTCATAACGGGTTAGGATGCGTTTACGCAAAGAGACCTTTGACTTAGTTTGACCAATAAGGGAGTAAAACCCGTTACGTGATTAGGAACATCATAAATCTGAATTAAGGTCAAATGAATAATTTCGTTTGATGGTATGTTGAAATTATATTTATACTAGGTTTAGAAAGAAATTTTGGCCTTTGCTAGAGGCGTTTGATAAAAGAGTTGAGTTGGCATTTTGTTGAAGAACGGGAGGATTTGTTTTTGCTCCTTTCTAAGTCTAAACCTCATTTGGATTGTTCCAAAATGCTCAAGTATCATGTACATGCCTTTATTAAAGTTTCCACATGTGTCGGGTAAGAAGAAAGCCGACAAAAAAATCCGTAAAAACAGATGACGTGAGTGGCGCGCTGGCCACGTGCTGACGTGTAACCAGCGCGCTAGATTCACAAATATGGTTTTTTGGATTTTGGCTATAGATTGTTATTTTAAGTGTTGCGAACGTTTATTTGTCATCATTAAAATATAAAGGAGATCCTATTCAATGTTGCACCAATAATCTCCTCTTTTTTGATGATGACAAATAAAATTTCGAAAGCAAATTAAAATTACAAACATAGCAACGATGAAGAACGTCGTTGACATAGCTTGCGTCTTGATCTTGGCCTTGTAATTTGGTGAAGCTTGATCTTGGTCTTCACCGAGCTTTAGTAGATTATCTTCTTCCCCGTAAGCTCTAGTTCTTTGCTTTCCTTCTCCCCTTTTTTGTCAAATCAAAAAGGTGGGATCTTAATCTTTTACTTGAAGGTTGTAATCTATGTAGTGGTAGAAAGTAGATATCTTTGCACGTGATCCCCCTAGATCGTTGCTCCTCCTTGTTTTAAGGCGGGGATCAATGGGTCAAGAGCATAACCTTCGAGGTGTTCTTGGCTACAACTAGCAATAAGAAAAAACAAAACGACACAAGCAATAAACATATGCACATGTTCAAGTCCAACGTGGGTTAGCTTACCATTTGGAAGCTTGGAAACATGGATTAGTACATTTATGACTCCAATTACCTTTGTTGAGCATGATAAAGGTAATAAACACAAAAATAAAACACATATTATTGAGTCACACATAAGTTCAACATTTAGAGTTACAACCACATTGAATACTTCTCAAACATCTTTTTCCTTAAAGTTATCCATAGATCCTACCTTGCCTATTTCGTTCTCAACAACACAACTCGTGTTGGTAGCAACGGCTAGCAATAGTTTTATTGCATCATTGATTGACATGAACATGGCCATATTTTTCTCTCTATGATCTTTGATTAAATTGGTCATGTCAATTGTGTTTTCACAACAAATAGGGTAACCACGCTCAATGCGATTTGGGCTTAAGAGATTCTTTATCTTCTCCCATATTTCATCTTCCTCGATCTCATTTAGTAGATAGGGGAACACTTAGTGTTATCAATTCTAGTCCTAATATCCTCACTTATTGTTTGAGGAATAATCATATTATCACCATCATCTTCTTCATCATTGAGATACATTTTCACATTTGATGGATGTGAGTCATCGCTTGGGGTATCAAAGATTTGATTATCGAGCACATTATCTGGAGACCCTAATGGGTTGTCAAGTGGCATCATTCTCTCCTATAATATAATTATATTGATACTTAATGGATGATATATATAATTATAATACTTTGTGGGTGCGCCATAGATCAAGTGTGAACTAGTTATTTCTTCTCGAACAATTAATACATCTTCCATGTATTGTTCTCAAAAAGTGATTAAGAGGAAAAACAATTTGCAAAACTTTTTGAGGAAACAACAAACTTCTCACAAGACACTAGCTATTTTAGAAGAGTTTCTTGCATCACATCTTTCATTTTTGGAAATAAGGTTGTTTTATTAGATTTGTTCTGTCTTGAATTTGTTTTTTATGTAATGCAAGAGGAACTCTTAGAAGCAATGTTATAGACACAAGTTTAGTAAGAAGGATATGTCGTCAAACCTTGAATTTTTTAGTAAAAGTGCAACTTTCTCCTTCTTCTTCTTTCTAATCTCATTTGCTTAAGATCTTGAATTATTTATGTGTATGTATATTAAATCTTTGATGTTCAACTTAATCATGATTATGTTGATCAAGTTTGTTGGTTAAGCATATTATATATTGGATATGAGATCTATTTTATGACACAAGTACACTTAATATTCTTGATTGGAGGTTGTGCTTAGTTGATGTTTAGTTGAGATTGGATGATTAAGTTACACACATCTAGTTCCTACAATTATCAATACATGAACTAATATTTATCTAGCAATGCATGATACTTCCATTGTAGTTGATTGTGTAGAGATCCTTAATCACCGTTTTGGATTTTCAGAATTGATAACTTTATTTTTGTTATGTTACAAAGAATATATTTAAGATCTCGGATGAGTGGTTGATGTGTCGTTGTATGTAGGTAATTTTAAGTTTTCAAGTTTTATATTTATATTTTGCCAACTTTACCTAAAACAACACTAAGAGCGAGAACGTTAATCTTTCATTCTATCAATATTTTGATTAACTAAACTAAGTTAATTTAAATTATGTTAATTCTATTCTATGTCAAACCTATGCTAATCCTAATTCTAACTGATAAGGGGGGTTTTCAGTCTGAGAGACTGGCACGGGTTTTGTGGTAACTTAGATCAATTTAAAACACAATAACGCATGCAAGTAGATAGACAAAAGAGAGAAAAGTGATCTAGCCAAATATAAGAAAACTATATTAATCATGATTAATCCAATTAAAATGTTTGTTTGTTTATTTAGTGTAATGAGTTCTTATTACGAGGCGGCATATCATTCCAAGATTTAGGTGGTACTTCTTCATAAAACCTAGACACGTAGAATTCTTTCACAATTAAACGCATCCACAAAGATTGGAAGTCCAGATGAGAGTTTCAGAGCTCCTCAAACAACTACACAACAAGCACATACCCCAAGCACATCCAAGACCCCAAGTTATTCCTATAAAAGGACCGTTAGTTTCTCTTGTAAAGAAATATTTAGTTTTATTTTCCTCCAGCTTAATTTACAGCTTATTGTGTATTTCTTTCCCAAGTTAATTAACTATTATTTTTTTATATTAATTAAATTCAGTTTTTAAATCTTAATCCTGTTTTATCTTTATCTTAACCTGAGTTTTTCAAGTATGTTTCATAAGAAAAAAAGCTCTAATAATCCTGACTTTTAAGTTACTCGTATCATTAATCCACCCAAATTACCTACAGCTTAAATGATGAAAAGCCGAGTTTTTGGGATGGCTTATGGAACAATAACCAACTTGTTTTCAACAAGCTGAGCTTTTAGATAAGTTTCCTAAGATTCCTATTTGAGTCATTTATGATCTCATTTTGAGCGTAGTATCATAGGTACACATCTTCTTTATCCAATTTGTTAGCCTTATTACTTGTTAAGCTGTATTTAACTAGCTTAATCTTGCTTAATACTTGCTTCAAGTTTAGTCTTATAATAGTAGCTCTAATAGTTTAGTAGCTTAATTTCTAGTTTTCATTGTTATTTGATCATGCTAGTCTAAAATCTGCTCAAAACAACCAATAAGCTCAGCTTATTGGTTAAGTGCTTATTAGTTTAAAATTTTTGTTCAAAAGCTTTCTAAATAACCTAAGCTTTATCTGTTTTTAAAAAACTTGTGAGTTTTAAGGTTTAAATCAGCTTAAAATAGGTTTTATAAGTTTTAAAGGGGTGTTTGGTTTAGCAGACTCAACCAAGAGTCAAGTCTGCTAAAGCTTGAATTGGTTTCTAAGTCAGTTTCAAATAGCTTAAACTTGTTTTAAATAGAGTTAATAATAAGTTCTAATCAGTTTTTAGTAAGTTCTATGTGTTTTCTACAAGTTTTCAAAAGTTCTGAGTGTAAAAGTGTGTTAATAAGCTTATTTGTGCTTTTTCTTAAAAAGTCCATTAGAAGTGTGGTTTGTGTCTCAAAGAAAGTCTAATATGAATATTACATATACTGTTTTAAGCGTCAAAGAGGTGGTGTAGTTTTTGAGCAAATTACAGTTTTCAAATTTCTATCAGCATAGCTAAATTTTGTATGCTGATTATCAGCATAGGGTTTAAAAAGGTTTTGATCTAGCTTATTTCGATAAAAGTAAGTTTTAATAAGTCATTTGAGTCTAGTCTAATCATTTTTCAGTCATTAAATCAAGTTTCAAGTCCTAAGTCTAGGATGCAAGATCCATACTAATTCAATGAAAAAGCCAAAAATTAGTTTTAGTAAACTGTCATGTGCATTTTCTTTTTCTAGCTTATTTACTTAATTAGGATGCTCACTTCTAGCTTATTCTTGTTATTTAGGTCTATTATAGAATTTTGTTTTTAAACTTTCTCAGCTTATTTGTTATTGCCTTGCTTATTTACTCAAAAGTTCAGCTTAAACTTCGGGTCATAGTCTTTCAAATCTGTTTTTGCTCTAAATTGTCTAAATGTTTCTTTGTAGTTTTAAGCTTACCTTGTTTGCTTATTTTCAGTCCAAAATGCTTATTAGGTTTAGATTTAAGTTTGTTTTTAGTTTATTAGAGTTCTAGTTGCTTATTTACGTCCAAAAAGCCAAAACAGTTTTGCTCATAAGTCATAAGTTAGAATTCTTTTAAACTGTCACTTAATTAAGCTCTTTCCTGGCTTATTAGTTGTATTCTGAAAAAGTCTCTTTTCAAAAAGTGATTATTTTTGTAGTTAGAAGCTTTTCCAAAAAGAAAATAATAATAATAATAATTTTGAAAAAAGGAAAGCCACAGGTTTGAACCTGTGACCTCCCCCTTTCACACTCAACGCCTCAACACACACTCTCTTAACCAACTCGCCCTTGGGACGTTTTCATTTAGAGTGTGATTTAGTTAATTCTTATAGTAACTTTAGGTTTTGCTTAAACGAGCTTATTTGCTTATTATCTGCTTATTCTTTAAGCAACTTTTCAAGTTAACATTTTTAATAGATTCTAATCAGTCTTAATCACTTTTCATAATTTTTCTAGAATTTTTAGAATTAGTTTAGTATTTTTAATCAATTTTCTAGATTAAATTAGTTTTTAATTAATAATAAATAAAATAAAAGTCAAAAAAATATAATGTCTTTTCTAAAAATTATTTTTAATCATTTAGGATTTAAAAAGTTTAAATTTGCATTCGTAGGGTTTAAATTTGTCATAGTTCTTTAATTAGACGCGTTTTTACTTTCCCGTTAACGTTTTCGTGCTTAATTTCTTAAATGCTTTAATTGCTTTAATTGTTTACTTGTCTTTACATGTTTTATGCATTTTTATTAGTAGAATTAGAAATCAAAATCAAAATCTCTTAAACCATTCAAATCACGCGATCACAAACTTAACCGATTTTTAATTCGCACTTCGTCGGGATACGACTCGGAAAGGTTTTGGATTTTACTTTGGTCAAAAGTAATCTTCTAGAATCCTCACGGAATACTTATCTTTTACTATTATTGCTATTGGGTATTTAGAATATATATTTAAGTATATATAGGCTAAGTAACTAGTAATCAATGATTAAGTTACACATATCTAGTTCCTACAATTATCAATACATGCACCAATATTTATCTAGCCATGCATGATACTTCCATTGTAGTTGATTGTGTAGAGATCCTTAATCACCATTTTGGATTTTCAGAATTGATAACTTTATTTTTGTTATGTTACGAAGAATATATTTAAGATCTCAGATGAGTGGTTGATGTGTTGTTGTATGTAGGTAAATTTAAGTTTTCAAGTTTTATATTTATATTTTGCCAATTTACCTAAAACAACACTAAGAGCGAGAACGTTAATCTTTCATTCTATCAATATTTTGATTAACTAAACTAAGTTAATTTAAATTATGT
>BQNB010028288.1:0-56790 GCA_026074375.1 Tanacetum coccineum | reverse complement strand
CTCTCTCTTTTCCTCCACTCTAGCTCACGGCTCAAAACACCCCATTTAATAAATCCATAGCTTGATTTTCTAAGACCATACAAGCACTCATACATCCTTCCTATGATAACCTAAGGTGTTTGCAAGGGTTGGTTAAGCATTTGCAAGGTTTAAGCAAGTTATTGAAGGATTAGGGTTTTGTGGTTAATTAGGGTTTTCAAGAGTTGCAAGCTAGGGTTTTGTTGCTAAACAAGTGTGTAGATCTTGTTGTTCATCATCATACATCATCATAAGGTTATCTAAAACTCTTTATGTCCTTCATTTATCATTTTATGCATTTATATGTTCTATTTAGCAAAATCACCATTTAGGGCACTTTTGAATATGTGAAATGTATTTCTACTTATGGTTATGATTTTGAACACTTTTATACATGTTATGTAGTTGATAAAATCATAATATAATGGGTTTATAAGTATGGTAACATGTTGATTAATGTATAAAAAGTTCATATGTAAACTTGTTAAAATTAGGGTTCTTAATAAGTTTTGATTAAAAGTAAGATTAGAGAACTTGTCATCTTGGTTACATGGACAAAGTATGGACTAATGGACTTATTATATGTAAGACATAAGCTATAAAGTGTTGTAATGGACTTGTAACAAAGTGGTTAAACTAAAAAGTTATAAAAACAATTTTAAACACATTTTTATCAAAAATTATTTTAGGGGCTGTTTGAAATACGAAATTAAAGTATTTATTTTATATTTTTATAAAATACTACATGTCACAAGGATCGTGGGCATGTAAAGAACTCGAAAAACCGATTTATAACGAAGGAGATACGCTAATTTTAAGTTATACGTTAATTAAACTTTTATAAAATAAATTTTATAAAAAGTTACTGTTCATCAGGGACTTTTATTTATGAAAACATCATTTATATGATAGAGCTTTTAAAAACGAAGACGTGCTCGAAAGAATCGCTAAAAACGAAGCAATAACGAATAAGATACGACATTTACGAGTTTTCGACAACTAAAACGATAAAAATAAACTTAGGGTCTGTTGTGAACAGTAAAAATTACTGTTCACCAGTAAGTTCCAAATTTTGAAAATGTCAAATATTGATAACTCGTCTTAATACGAAAGCGTGGGCACAAGAAACGTCAAAATCGGGCTTAAAACGCGAAAGTTATGTCGTTTTTACTAAAGAGGCAATTATAAACGTTTTTACTTATTAAACACAATTTTACCAAAACAATTAGATGGTGATTGAACTATATAGACCTATATGTGGTATTAATCAAAGTGCTATATTACTAGGGAGTTTCATAATGAGGCCTCTTCGGGGTGGCGTATCGACGAGTTGTTGGATTTACGATTTAAAGTGTCCTAGCTCCTCATACGTCACTACATGACCTCTTAATTATGATAGCCCGAACGATAGTATGATGAGCTATACGACCTATAAATAATCAAAGTGTTTAGTACTTATACGACCTATATTGGATTAGGTTGCATTCGATCGTAAGCGTGACGCATTTTCTATTGTGAATACTTGTTGATTACCATTCACTCAAGGTGAGTTCGTAGCCCCTTTTTCTACTACTTGCTTTATTAAATACGGGGGAGATTACATGCTTGATTTCTTTGGACACAAGTGTTTTCAAAACTGTATGCTATTTCCTGATTACATTATTGCCTAAGTTACCGTATTGCCATTTAAGTCCCCTTTTATCATGAACCGTTAATCATGAACTGGTTAATTACCTGGGGGTATAAGCGCAGAATGTTATAAAAATCTATTTGGGATTGACATCCCCGTTCGGGTGAGTCATGCTCACTGTGCCGGTAAGCCGGATAACGAACGTATACCATGTCGGACTAGGGATGTTGCGGGTTAGAACATCCATACGGGCATTGTGGGCAATTTACATGCAATAAATTGACGAGCCTTCAGTGTCATGATCAAAGGCGAAACGTAATTGCATTAATGTGATGTCCTGCATCGGTTGCATTATATAAAAAAATGGTGAGCTTGATGGTCCTGATTATACGATTTTATTTAACCTATGAATTCAGCAACATTCTTGTTGACATTTTAAAGCAATTTTATTTCAGGAGGTCAATAGGCACGAGGTGCTGGGATACATTGGTGATTATATGTTTTGGGATATCATGCTAAAGATTTGGTTGCATATATTTTTGGGAAAATGTGTTATGAACTAGTATCTTTGTACTATTAATGTCGAACAAGTTAAGCTTAGCATTTTTGTAACAGATATTTGCTAAAATCACAATGTATCCATTTTTATGACTTTTAATGGTCGTTCTATATATATCTTGTGTTGTTGATCTATGAAGTAACACGCCCCCTGACTCATATTCCTCTGCTAGCCATTTTGGGGGTGTTACAAAACAAGTCCCTCACCATGGAATACAAAAATGGCTTCTAGTATAGATTTTTCATGATAACATATCTCAGAAAGACCGTGGGAAACTAGACCAATTCACTCACTTTCGTTTCACTTCTCTCACTAAAGAAGAAGGTTGGAACCAAATAGAAGAATACATCCAATATCAAGACAATCTATGGGATAACCCATCACCGTCTAAGAACATTTCTTTAATAACAGAGGTTATACAACCCACATTCAAAGATCGTCTGAAAAGATCATGTAAACAAATCTCTTACCTGGAAACGCCCACCCACGAAATACGGCTAAGGCCCTTACCTAATCGCACTCTATGGGGGGAGCCCATAAGGCCAATGAATGCGGCCAACGTAACCCAACTAAACAAGTATGCTTATTTGGGGGAGACATCTATGATGACCCCTCTCTCGCGAGATTCTATCAGAATGATGACACCCCGCCATGGGGAAACTGCCAACGGAAAGGAGAAAAGGAAAGTGATCCTAAATGGGTCACCAGAAGCAAGTTTAAGGACGAGCTTGCCAGTTTCATACTTGAAAAGAAATTCCACATGAAAGGCATAGGGGAAACGCTTGACCAACACCGTAAGGAAATACACGAACAATTTTCCTCGTATCCTCTTACAATCGAAGAAATAAGATCGCTTGACTGAGGGGCACCCAACCTATGCTATACAACCATATGGAGGTTAGCAGTCCATGATTCCTCACATTTCCAAATTCATCGCAACCAACAACCACCGACCAAACTGAAGGAAAAATCGAAAGAGAAGGATCTGAGAGTGAAGAACCAAGCACCTTTCAGAATAAGGAAGTTCCCCGATCACACACTCTCTACCATCCCTCTAAATCATCCAGTGTTCCCTTTCCCTCCCAATTAAAAAAGTAGAAAAAGGATGACGACGAGGAACAAATACTATCTATCTTTAAGCGAATTCATTTTAATCTACCTTTTTAGAAGCCATGATCCACATGCCAAAAGGAGCCAAGGTTCTCAAAGACCTTCTTTCGCATAAGGAGAAAATCGAAAAGGCAGCCTCTTCGGTAAAACTTAGTGAAGAATGTTCAGCTGTCATCTAGAGAACCTTACCCTAAAAGGAAGGAGACCCATGGAGTTTCACACTACTGTGTCTTATTAGACCATTGACAGTAAAAAATGCTCTGGCCAATTTAGGGGCAAGCATCAACCTTATGCCACATTCTCTCTTCCGGTGATTGGGCATTTCTAAGCTGAAACCAACTCGAATGAGTATTCAGCTGGCTGATTGATCCATTAAATATCCTATCGGGGTATGTGAGAATCTTTTAGTCAAGATAAACAAATTCATCTTCCTGGTTGATTTCATAGTCTTAGAAATGGATGAAGAAAAATTAGTACCAATCATCTTAGGACGGCCCTTCCTCGCTACCGCTCAAGCTGTATTTGACGTTCACGAAGGGAGGCTAAGCCTGAGAGTCGGTAATGAAACCGTCACCTTCAACATTGGAAAATCTATGAAATCCAAATGTTCTCGTGACGACTATCTATACTGTGCCGATCATACGGTGAAGCTCATCCGAGAACAGTGGGTAGACACCGTCGACCACAACAAAGAATGGATAGAAACTAAAGAAGGAAGAGATTCAGACGAGGTACGAGAGGTTTCTTTCTACCCTAAGGCGGAACCAGTCAAGCCACTAGAGTGGAAAGCCCTAGAAAATCGATTAAAATTGTCAAGCGTCAAACCACCTAAACTGGAGCTGAAAGAGCTACCCGAACACCTAGAATATGCCTTTCTACAAGAGGACAACCAACTCCCAGTGGTTATCTCTTCTGCATTATCCGCCACCGAGAAGGCCAGGCTTCTCAAGGTTCTTAGAAACCACAAAGAAGCCATCGTCTGGAGCATAACGGACATAAAAGGGATAGACACTTCACTCTGTACTCACAAAATCCTCATGGAAGACGAGTTCAAGCCAAGCGTCTAGCCCCAAAGACGGGTGAACCCAAACATTAAGGAGGTAGTAAAGAAGGAAGTCATAAAACTCCTTGTGTAGGTGATTTTACAATTAAATAACATATTATTAATAATTAAACGCAGCAGATAAATCACCAATCAACGGATCCATAGAGTCATATGATCAATCATAATAAAAACAAGAAGAGTAATACCTTTGTAGTGTGATCGATAGAATCAAATGGTGACCTTCACTTTAATACAAAACATCCAATGAAACCAAGTGATCAATGGAGATCACCTCTATGATGTGTCCACACTACACTTCCTTGTATACCAAATAGATGCTAGTCTTAACCCCATAACATTGGATTTCACCTTGAATAAGCTAGATACAAAGTGATTGAAAAACAAGAACACAAAAACCTTAGAAAGAGTGTGTTTGTGTCGTGTTTTTATAAGAGGGAGGAGGGGAGAGTCTTTTGGTAAGTTGTTATCAAATTAATTAGGAGATCAATTAGGAGATCACTTCATTATCTTTTACTAGTAAAACAATCTTATCCTCTCCCTAAGACTATATAACAACCCGCAAATTTTCATCAATGTAAATATCCATCTATTAAGTTAGATGCAATGTACTATCTGTCTATTATATATGAACCACCTTTTTAGGGAAATTTTTCGCTTTATTACATTACTTGCTTTGCCAATATCTCAATATGCAATGTATCTTGCATAACTAAAGTTAACAAGCTCACACAACCTACCTATAGCAATCCTATCCTCAAATATGTCAAGCAACCATCATAATATGTCAAGTCAATATTATAATATCATTTTTACAAAGTACATTACCCTAAAAAATAGGCTTTAAACCATTATCGTATACCTTTGAACCCTAATTTCATGAAGAATTAACATCTAAAGTGAATGTACAAGATACTAAAGCATATGTACAAGTAATATAACATCTCATTTGAAATATAAACTCCCTCCAAGTCAAAGTACAAGTCATTAAAAGCTCAATATACAAGTCATTAAACATGATCTCCAAAATAGCTGTTTTACCTCCGTTTTCATTCTAATTTCTCATTATCACTTTTGTGGCAAGCTATCTATACCAATAAACAATGTGTAAAACCCAACATATTCTCCTCATAAGCCCTCATACATTATTTTACACTCAAACCTAAATTAAAAACCCTAAAGCCTAGCTCGTTTCTAACCCAGACCCGTTTCTTGATTTCTATCCATTGTAACCCAAACCAACACTCAAATAAGTTTTAATAACTTATATTACAACATTATCAGTCTTTTCTATCATCATTTCATCATTTTACTTCAACTATATGCAAATCAAATCCAAGAAACCCTAATTGTGCCCTAATTGGAACTTTTGAACCCGTTTACTCGTTTTCACCCATTTTAAACCTAAACCAACCCCCCCCCCTTTTAAAATCAATATCTTGTTAATAATCTGAATACAAGTCTTTTGAACATTAAAAAAATATCTATCATTACAAATCAAATGTACACGAATTACAAGCTAGAAAACCCTAATTGAGCCCTAAAGTACCCAAAACCCAAAACCTTTGCAATTTGACCCATTTTGAACGTTTTTCTTGCAACCAAGCACCTCAATGACAAGAACCTCTCTTCCTAAGCTGCTTACAAGCACCTCTCCTAAATATCTTCTTCATTTATAGTACACATCATAGGAACAAGTCAATACCCTTAAGCTAGTTTCTAGCACTAGCAACTCATCATGTATCTTCTACACATCACCCTATAGCTCTCATACATGTCCTAACCAGATCTCTAAGTCTCCTTGGTCACCAAGACTCCATTCGACTATAAATAGGAGCATAAACTCTTCATTCTAACTCATCCCCTACTTCCTCCTCTATAACCCTTAAAAGCAGCAATCCTTTTCTCAAATAAGATCCTAATAGGTACTAATAAGTCTCAAGAACAGAAGTAAAGCAAAAGAAACCAAGAAAAGAAGCCCGGGAGTCGTTATTCTAGGCGTACGAAGCTAAAAGTCCCGATTTCAACCCATTTCCAAGCTATAAGCTCAAACCTAGGTTCTATGATCTTCATACCTGCTCCTACACTCTTATAATGTTCATATGATCCTAAATATACTCTTGTTAAAGTTTTATAACTCAATTCATACTCATTTTCCATTTTGATCCAAAACCGTACACCCGAAACCCTAATTTTATGTTTTTCTTAAAACTAAATGTTATAATGGTTAAATATTGTTATAATCTATCCTAACATGCTTAAATAATGTTAATATAAAAACTTTATCAAGTCTTGAAGGAATTTGAACTTAAAACCCGCGCGTTTTCGTTTTAAAACCCTAATATGACCCGTTTTGCTTCCTAGCTTAACAAATCGTTATTTTAAACTTTCATTATGTTAAATCTTCATATTTTAGCTTATTCTAATAAGCTATAACCTGAAAATATCTTTTGGAATGTTAAAATAAGCTTGCATGGCCATTCGGACTTGTTTTGTAAATATTATCCATGCAAGGGGTATATATCGTAACTTTCTGAAACTTATAACTAAAGGGACTGAAAATGTCATTTTATCAAAGTTATAACTATAGGGGTCTATTATGTCACTTTCCAAAGTACAAGGTTTACTTTGTACATCTTTTAAACTAGAAGGACCAAACTTGTAAAAGTACAAACTCCAAGGGTATATTTTGCCATTTTTCATTCTTAAGGGTCTAAAATGTAACATTTTGAAAAAGTATAGAAATATGTTCAAAACATTATAAGACATAACTTTAATTAACGCTTGACGTGCTTATCGTTTCCAGTTATCAAGCAAAACGCTTAAAACTGTAGGATCGATATTCCTTAATGAAACACTGATATACTGTCAACTATGCGGAATCTAGTTGGCAGTACTTAAGAAGAACACACAATGCTTAATCAAACATTTTGTATTATAACTCTTTGAATCTGCCTAAGATTGCAGATCCCTAATATAATACTAATAATTCGTATATCTTTCTAATGCCTTCCTAGAAATCCTTTTATAAACATAAGGATAACCTCTAGTAGGTGTACAGTCCTTGTATGACATAAACGCTAATCAATACTAATCCTTAAAATAACTGTTACATGATAATTACTAACATAACCTTTAATCTTTAAATTTCCTATACATAAAGACATTACTTTTACATTATCCATACTAGATCAGTAACTTATGAGAGAATCTTTCACTTAGCAGTACTTTTGACCTACGTCTTGTCTGTCCCAACAAACCTCCCCAAACCTTGAATTCCACATTGCTTGACTTCAATTTGTCTATGCATAGTTTGGATTCATTCTATTTCTGTTCAGACATCATCCTGTCCTCGTGTCATTTAAGCATACTAGCCTTTAATCTTGTAAGCTTCATCCTTTTGAGCAGTAATCTTGTACACATCTGTTTGAGTATCTTGAAATTAACCCCTTTGTTATGAACAAAAACACTCCTCTTTGTCTTTGCATCACACAAGATTGTTTCTTGTCAGCAACATTCTAACTGGCTATTTTTATATAGCCTTTACCAAGCTAGCCATTTACTCTAGGCGCTCAGCGTCATGTTTTTGGTACCTAGAAAAGGTAATAATCCCATGGTGAACTGAAACCACTTCAACACGTCAAACAAATTAATCATAGTGTGTTTGAATACAATAAAACTTTCTGGTAATCGTCATTACAACCATAAACGGATTGATAAGTCTTTAACCTGTAGCCCTATTTAGTACGTATAGGACTAGCCACTCATCCAGGTCTAACAATTAATAACATATAGGAGCGTAACTGATTTTCTCATGAAGCACCCATACATTAAGTATTCTATTGACAGCAACACTAAATAAAAGCTATCAAACGGATTTGCGACGTCAGATCTTCTCTATACAAAACAAACGCACATTCTTGAGCGTTTGGAGTAGCCAATAATTCAGTGCAATACCATGGTGTATTTAAGCACCATTTTCAATTTTTTGGTAAATTTGGTCCACATCCAACAATTTTAGTACGTCCCTTACAAAACTGTTCTTCATGACTTAATTTCGAGACTAGTCAAAATTCTCTAAACATCTGTGCAGATCTCTGGAGTTGAAATAAGCATATACCATTTTTTTTTGTGGTGGTTGAACCAACACTCAAGATCCTGTAAACAGTATTGATATCTCAAACATTTGTTCCTTAAACCTTTGCACACATCAAACCTTCAAAATGGTTTCAAAACAACTTTTACTGTTGTTTTACACTAGCATACTTGAATAATACTGCTTGTTCCACAATTAAAACTTTTTATCAAAACACAAAATATATTATTCTCAAAAGAAAAGTTTAGATAATCCAAACAGTTGTGTTAAGAATCATCACCTAACTCAAGTTGTCCTTCAAATGAACAGATGTATCAATCATTGCTATCTCACTTACCATCTTCAACTTCCATTCCATGTTCCAGCATCCTTATCATCAACTCTCTTGATAGAGGATATCTTCTTTCAGCCAGCATATGAATCATAGTACCATCCTCTAACTCTAGTGTATGCACTCCTGAAGATTCATTAAGTCTCTACCTTACGATTTCCCAATCTTCTTGATTCCTATTCTTCCAGAAGTCATCATCACTTATTTCGGCCGTCTCCCAAATAGTTGTTAGATCACCTAGAAGTATCAAACCTAAACCGGTTGGAGGAATGTGCTCATAATAGTCTTGAACAACTCGATATAGATGATACAAATCCTGTCTATCTAAGATATGCAGTATCTCCCATAAAGTATCAAAAGCCCTGAAATGATTATTCGCTCTGTGAATGATGAGATACTCTCCATCAGGTGAATCAATAACCAGCTCTGTAATCATGGGAGATTCCTTCAGTGATCTCTAGTCTTGTGCATATCTTTTCAAAGTCTACAATCCTATAGGTAATTTCTGAGCTCACACCCTGTCTTCGTCCTCAACTTAAGCTTCTTTGATGGCTGTTCTTTAGAAATTGTAGCTTTTCTTTTCCCTAAGAGTCTTTTTGCTTTTCTTTCCTGCAACCACTGCTCTTCTCTCTCTGATCCCATTGGTATAAAATCTTTGAAGGAGTCTTTAATCGATTCTTAAACTTTGTCATACAATTCTTTCATCTGTGGATACTTAAGTTTTTGCAGATTCTTGTATCCTTGACCTTTTAAGAAATTCATCATCTGATTCCTTTATTGAGCAAGAGAAGTAGGTTTCCTCAAAGTAGTCTTTGCTTGCATTCATTCAATCGTCAAACCTTTTCTTTCTTCTTCTGCATACCCATTCAGCTTGAATCTTTCTATCAAACCTCCTCATCATTTGTAGCTCCAAGGCTCGATTTGTTTAAGAGTTAATTTCTTTCTATTTGGGTTACTATCTACCAAGATCCCTGCCTTTATCTTTCGGTTTCAGTAGCTTGAGATGTTGTTGCGGTTAGTTGAGATTGGTATATGGGACCAGGAAATGCTTAAACCTCTTCGTCTAGAGATATGAAGAGTAGATATCAGCAAGGGAAACTATCATCAACTTTGACTGTTCTTCAGACCCTTCTCTTGAGTTGGACGAATTGGTCTTGAGGACCTCTTCATCATCAAAAATTCTAAGGTCCTAGGAGTAACATTACTTTGCCTAGCAGTAACTTTAATTGTCTCCAAATCCAATTTCTTCAGTATCTCCACTCTTATCCATCAGAAAGCCTCTTTCTCATCTTCCAATATGCAAGACCTCTTCATTATCATCACTCTTTCCTTTCTTTAGTTTTCATCATTCTTCTTTTCTAATTCAGGAGTAATAAGGCTGATGGCAATCAACATCTCTAAACGAAGCTGTAATGGACATCATGATCAATATGTTCTCAACAAATTAACTTTCGACTTTATTCCTCCCCAGATTGACTGAAGACTACTTCTTCTTTGCTTCTTTCTTCGTCCTGTTGCTAATCTTAAGATTACTGTATCTTTCTACCCAAAAAGCGTGATGTTTGACCACTGGCTCTACCACTTTTGACAGTTTCTTGAGTTTGTGCCTTGATCTGTGATCAGTTTATTGGCTTGAGAAAGGTAATTCTTCTTGATCTTGCAACTTCCCAATTTAAAAGCATATAGATGCAAAATTCCCTCATCCACCTCAGAGTATTGAGACGCACAGTTGTAGTATAACATTAGGAGATTTTGGAATATTAGAAGCACCTTGAGTTTCAGCCGTACCTTGGGAAGTCATCAGTACCGTAGTACATTACAGCTGTCCCCTTGAGAGTTATCAGTACCTTGAACTTCAGCAGTACCTTGTGAAATACTAGCTTGAGCAGCACTTAGATCAGGGACCTGACATTCCTTAGGAGAACTTGCAGCCCCTAATAATGAGACTAGTAACTATTTTCTTCCTCTGCTGCTAATGTTGTTACAACCTCTAACATAGGTGGAGTCAAAGGTGTAATCCTACATGAAAACTTAGGACTGTGCTTTCTCATAAAGGTAAAAATTTTAGAAGGAAGAGTAATGGAGGGTAGAAAATTTTGAGGTCTAGTTACTCCCTCTAATTGCTTGTTCAAAAACAGTTGGATGAATCTAGGATACATAAGAAAAGGTGTACCATTTGAAATATGTCCTAGCATCCCATTCATAATCATCAAGGAGAAATTGAACTTTTGATTTGTGGCGAGACCTACAAGAGCAGATGCGATGTTTGTCCCAAATTGTTCCCATGAAGTGCTCTTAGGACTAAGACAGTGAAGTAAAACATGTACCAAATACTTCCACTGAGGGCTAAATAAAGGTTTAGAGAAAGTAAGGTGTGCTAAATTACCCCCGTACCCAATATCTCTGAGCAAGTCCCAAATAACTTAGCTTAGAAAGCATCAACACCCATCATCGAATAGTAGATCAGCCCGAATGGTTTCCTCTGAAATCAAAACCCTTTTTCCAGCTACCATTGCGCGAATATGAGGCACTTCATTAATTGAGCTTAGAGAAGCTGTAGCCCAAAATTGTTGAAGCCACGGACCAATTAGATCAGGATCAACTAACAAAGAATAGTTAATTGAGCATCCAGTGAGATAATCAACGATTTGATGAAAATCAGCATTATGCTCAGTCTTCTCCACACAAGCAATCATGTTATGTTTGTTACAGGTGCGAATATTGGCCATTTGATATGAAATTGATGTGCGTCGGAGGTTGTATTTAAAAAATTTGTGAATAAAAAGAAATGAAATGAGAGAAAAATGCAATTCAGTTGAGCATTTATAGGTTGCGTCGGATAACAAAGAAAGTTACCGTTGTAAATACGTTTTTATCTCAAAAACGTATGTTTGACCGTTGACCGAACGTTAGAACAGTACTTAGTTGTCTAAGCAGTACTTTCTAAGACGAGCAGTACTTTGAGTTGGCTAAGCAGTACTTTCAACCTAAAAAGCTTTCCAACTCAAATTTATCAATCACAACCCTGCAATTTTTCAAAATATCTCTTCAAATCATTAAAACTTTGAATAATCATTCATATCCTCCCCTTAAGCGTAACACTAATGCTTCCAAAGATTCTTTCTAACCAGAACAGTACGTCACTTGAATACCAGTACTTTACATGTAGTCCTCCCCTCAAACGTAGCTATGGGTTCATCATACCAATGGTTACCACCAAAAAGTTAAATCTTGCCAAGTCAAAGCCTTTGGTGAGTAAATCTGCTACATTGTCATCAGTATGTACCTTGACCACATTAATGAGCCTCTGCTCATAACAATCTCGGATAAAGTGATGTCGAATCTGAATATGCTTAGTCTTTGAGTGAAGAACAGGATTCTTCACAATGCATATGGTACTCTCATTGTCTATATGGATTTCAGTGTTCATGAAGTTAAATCCATAATCTAGCAGTTGATTTTGCATCCAAAGTACCTGAGCACAACAACTTGCAGCTGCTACATATTCTGCCTCTGTAGATGATATAGCCACAATTGTTTGTGTAACATTCCGTATTCAAGGTCATTATTTACTCCGAGCTTTATTTCTATTTTCATTTTTAAGCGAGTTATTAAATTTTATCCCCCCGCAGCATAGTCACTGTCTGAAAAAGCTCTAAATGAAAAGGTGAATCCTTAGATACCATAAACCCAATTTTGGTTTGATGTTTGAGTACTTACTAAAGATCCTTTTTTACAGCAGCAATATGAGAAACCTTTTGGAGTGGACATGAAGAGCTTTTAGCTTGGTCGCGTGTAATCGTGTTTATTTATTTGTATAGTTGCGTGTTGAGATTTGGAAGCTACATTTGAGCATTCAGGTGAGTTTCATAGCCCCTATTTTCTTATGATTTATTGGGGTGGAAATGATGCAAAGTGTTTGGAAATGTTTTGATTACTGTGATAATGTGTTGTCAAAGATGCATGGACTATACGTGACTATTGTATGTTGTGTGCTACATGTTTTGTGATGTGTTATTGAGAATTGCGAACTAAGTCAGGGGGATCACCTGCGGGTATCCATGGCCTGTTTAGTGGTTGGTACTGTGGCCTAGCGAGCAGGAAGGTTACTTTGGGAGTATCCATGGCCTGGGCTAAGGGGGTAACCACAGGGACCTTGGTGCGATATGAGACGTCTTGTAGTTGTTTGCCGGGTATTTGCATGATTGATTGGATTTGCATGTTAGCCTATATGATAGTTCATTTATTGTCCTGCAATGTTTTCTTTATTATCACAGTAATTTACAGTTGAATTTGATTTTCGTGTCTTAAACCTATGACTCTCACCAACCTTTGTGTTGACGTTTTTAAGCATCATTTTCAGGTAATCATCTTGAGGATGTTGAGGTTAGGAAGAGTGGCTAGTGAGACCGTAGGCTTGCATGCGGAGTCATTCTCCTAGAGATTTTATTTATGTCATTTGAATTGTTTGATGCTGGATGTTTGTTGTTCTTGTTTAGACTTTTGGATTATGTTTCCTTGTGGTATGACTTTGCTATCATAATGCAAGACTCCTTTATCTTGTGTTGGGTATTGTCATGACACATAGTGTCCCATTTGATTATCCTTTTCCTTTAGTTCTCTCTATTGTTGACACCATTGTATTGTGATGATATCTATGATGTTACGCATCGTGTTTTCGCCTAGGCGGGGTGTGATAAAAGGCACTATCCGATATCTAGTTAAGCTACATGTGATATCTTAGACACGGATTTAGCAGGACTTTATATGTGATCTTATTAATTCCACCTATATAAATTACTATGTGAGAACTATCCACAATCTAGTTAAGCTACATGCGATATCCTTAGATATGGATTGAACGCATATTAAAGCACATAAACGAGTATTATGCGATAAACATAATCAACAAGCAACGATAAATTAAGCAATCGAGATAAACAAACCAAACATTAAATCTTCATAAACATGGCTGATACCTAAAGGTATCAGTCGATAGTCATTGTAAAAATACACACGGTTTAATATATGAACAATTAAAGAAAAGAAACCTTAACCGAACGCGTATTTGGTTGTGCGAAGATTACAAGAGTTTTCCTATGATCTTGAGGCTCTTTTCTGACCTTCTATGCTCCTTTGTTCGTCTCTTGGTGGTTTAGGGATTCACTTGCATACCTAAAACTGAGTTTAGGGTGTTGTATTTATAGAGTCTAGAAACTAGTCGATACGCCGTATTGGGCGATATGGGATACAACGTATTGGGGATTTCTTGGAGTAAGGACCACGTTTGATATCTTCCAGAATCTTCGTATATAATAAATCTTGGATACGGCGTATAGGTCTTTGTTCTTCGTGGTTATTTGTGAAGTGTTGTAGGACACTGATACGCCGTATTTTTGATGGATACGAACGTATTGAGGTAAAACCAGATTGTTCTTCTGCACAATGACCAAAATGTATTATATACGGGAGTATCTATGATGTGGATACGGGACATATTTCTTAAAAGTCATGCAATGGTCGTTCTGATTCGTCAAGTCTTGGATACGTCGTTATAAGTCTAGATTTATACGCCGTATTTGCTGTCAGATCAGTTGACTTACTTGAATTCTCTTCGTTTATGCTCAAAATGCGTGGTTTTAACTAATTTCACAAAGTACATCATAACTACTACAAATATCAACTTAAAGCAATTATAGTACCATATTTCATGCAATAATTATACAAAGTGGGTTATTTCTCATTGGGATAAATGATTGCTATAAAAAGTGACGTTATTTGATTCATCAAATATCCCCCAATTTAATCTTACTTGTTCCTCAGTAGCCTTTAGAAGTTTATAAAATTGATATCCCTAAGGATTTTCCGTTTTAAGCATTTATTTGGATCTATTACAAGTACACAATCATAACATCTACACGAAAATAGGTAGTGAAAAACACTCAAATCACTCAACTATCTATTGTGGAAAACTTGTAACTAATTCGCTCAAATTGCTCTGTCGTTGTCGTTGTTTTCCTTTCATAAGATTGGCAAGGATACACATCTCACCTACTAGAGCTACGGCAGTTTAGTAACAGTTTATAAAGGTAAAATAGGTTTTTTTATCAAGCTTAGGAATTGATCAATTATACAAACTTTCACCAAAAGTACCACCACCAATCAAGGCAGATTGAAGCATCATACATGGCCATAAGAAGGATTAGACATGTGTGTTCGATCACATCCTCATTAGAGTTTAACAAGGTTAGGATGAAGATATGATATAGAGTAGGGATCTTGAACTTTCACCAATAGTAATAAACCATCAAAGGCAGCTGATATCATGCATACATGGAGTATTCGACGAAAATAGACTTGCATGTTTCTATCACATCATCAGTCGCGTAAAACCATGGGTTAATGATTAGGAAAAGGGAAATAAATTGTGTTAAATAAAATACGAAAAACAAATAGATTAAGTCCAAAAATAATAAGGCACAAGATTGTTAGACATTTTTCCTGGACCGTTACACATGAAAAAGACCAACTATTTTACCACAGTCCTTGATCATAGATAAAAAACAACAACCTAAGTTGGCGTTCCCGTAACGGTCAACTTCCTAATCATCCCATACTTTACATACTTTTACAAGACAAGTGGCGATATCTACCACTTTATACAAAACTTTACATCGTTGACTTATAAGACGTATCAACGAATAATCGATCCTTCATATAATTCCTTTGGTCTAAGCTTTTGCGAAACGATTATCTTTGATTTTCCTCCTCTCTTTTTTTGTTGCGATTTTTCTAATTTTTTTCTAGGGGTATCTTACTCTTAAGATGAGAGTAAACAAAGGGTTTATAGGGGGATTTAACTAACCAGTTTAGTTAGTTAATAAAACAACATATAAAGGCTTTTTGGGTGTAATCCTAGAAATTTACCAATTTAAACAAGTTACTCCATCTAAATCCATAGTACTCATTATTGTGGTCTCGAATAGATATACCAAGCCAAGTTCTAAAGTCTACAACATCACCGGCACACTCATATTTTTGTGGAATTTGGGTAAACATTTAGAAACGGATAAGGTTAAATCCTCACAATATCTAATAAGGGTTATTGTGTGCAGGTTATGTAACAAGTAATTTCACAAAAGTATGCTTGAAATTTTTTAAATTTGAGCATAATTTAAGCATTTTATGTGAAAAATAGGACAAGTATGCATTCTAATTCCCTTCCCCCCACTTGAATTATACAACGTCCTCGTTGTATAGATAGAACATTAAAAACGGGAATTAAAAGAATTAGAATGAGAAACTCCCCTGATATTTTGCTCGGTAGATTCTTTAAGTTGAGTTTATGAGCAAGGATGTGTGTTGTAAATGCGTTTGTATGCCAGCATGACTACAATCACACATAGGATTCTAGATGATCGATACTTCACCGACTTCATCGATTTCTTTACAGCAAGGTCCTGTGCAAAATATAGGAAAAACATGCAAAATTCTATCTCGGGTATCTACGGTTAATTAAATAAGCTAAATAAAACTAAGACCAATACGTCGTATCCATAAACTGGAATACATCGTATTGAGAAACCTGTAAAAAGTATCTAAATACAGGTCAGTCTGTTGAATACGCCATATCATATTCATGAATACACCATATTGACAGAACTAACAATAATGTTTAAAGTGCATAAAAATAAAAGACTGATAACGTCTAGACATTTAATACGCCGTATGGTATGGAGCGGATACGCCGTATTGAGGTCTGGGAAGACAGACTCGATAAAAATAAATAACAATCCGGGTTGTCTCCCGGGAAGCACTTTTCTTTCAGCTAGTCTTTAAGTTAGACTTTTTCCTTCCTGCTTCTTCACTCCATCTCATGCACGCTTATGTGCCCGTGTATAGAGGTGAACAAAAAAACCGGTTTTAAAAACTAGAAACCAAACCGGTTAACACCGGGTTTAACCAAATCGGTTTCGGTTTGAGGCCAAACAGGCGGTTTGGAACCGGTTTGGGTTTTCTTGGTTTCGACCGGTTGACCACCGGTTTATCAAACCGGTTTCCAAAAACCGGTTTTAACCCGAACCGGTCCGGGAGCCTACACAAAATTTTCAAATTTTGAATCTTCAGCTTTTAACACATGGGGGGACCCATTTTCTGACTTTCTTAGCTGTAATGTTATAGTTCAAATCACACAACTTACAATACAATCCTAAGCAAAAAAAAAAAACTATCTAAAGCAAAACCAAATTTCCTTTAATGGCAAGTGAATCCGCATCCGCCTCAACTGCCACCGGTGTTGGTTTAACAAGTGCACCGACAATTCATAAAATCATAGCAACCAATCGAAACCCCAGATTTGGAAAGACTTCAACCTTTGCATAATGACCGACAACTCGTAAAAAGCTCAATGCAAGCATTGCTTTCATTTCTTATCAGTCAGTTCCAACACAACGTTGAGGAATCATATAACTCATCCGCATTGTGAAGCAAAGAAGGCACAGCAAAACCAGAATCCGGAAGCAGGGCAAACGTCTATGGCTCGAGATGGGAGTGTTTTCAGGTACGATCCGGATTATCTTCGTGAACAATTCGCGGGTTTGGTGATTCAACGAGCGTTACCATTCAACCACTTTGACCACGAGCAAACAACGAGGGTGTTCCAGAACACTATGCAACCAAGATATACTCATGTAAGTTGCTCTACTCTCAAACGTGATGCAATGAAACTATGGTTGGCGGCTAAACAAGAAATAATTGATAGTTTTGGTAACATAAATGCTTGTGTCAACCTAACAACGGATGTATGGTCCTCTTCCTCTTGGGGTGGCTATGGTTTCATACATGTGGTTACCCAGCAAGCACATTGGATGAACCCGTACTTGGCAAATGATGAAGCGGTCATTTCACTCCGAAGAGTTTCTGTCTTCCTCACACGGGTGAAGCTTGTTTTAAAATGTTGACAAAAGTCCTTACCAATTTTAACTTAGAAGATAAAGTTATGTCAATTACATTGGATAATGCTAGCAACAACACATCCGCCATGGATAAACTAAAATTAAAATACGAGCCACCAATGGGGTAAGTTTTAATCATAGTCGTGTGTTACACACAATCATTAACTTGGTTGGCAAGCTGGATTTAAAGGTCACACATTGATGCAATAAGAGAGTCTTTAAGACAATGTTAAAATAGTATTATATTCAAATCAAGTGCAAGAATCCGACGAAACGCTTTGTTAAAATTTGTAAAGATTGCAGAGAAACCTTGTTTAACCGACCAAATGGGACGTTTCCAACACGATGGAACTCCACTTATAATATGTCCTAAGTGGTTGAAACAACAAACTACTTTGGGGTATTTTCATGACATTATGGCCAATAAGATAGGTGTAATTGTTTTTTGGCTGAAAATTGGGTTATTATTCCATCTTTACAAAACCCAATTACTGAAGTGTTTAACACTGCCACAAATTTAAATCGGGGTTTAACTACCCAAACATCTTCATTGGTACTTCAACAAATTTTCTTCATAAGTACGGTATTAAGCGAATATGAACTTGTGGGAGGTATATTGTCAAGTATGATTAAACCAATAAAGAAAAAACTTAGGAAGTATTTTCAACACATGCCACCGATAATTACTTGTGCAGCTGCTTTAAATCCATGTTTCAATGTTAACGGGGTAGACTTTCTTATCGAGTCGATAAGTACGGATTTGGAGTTTTTTGACGATAGTTTTGCATCTAAGTCAAAAAGTTATTTTAAAGAATCTTTAAAAGGTTTGTATAATCTTTATTATACAAAATATGGTAACCCAACTCAATCATCTCAAACAAGTGGTGGGGCTACTTCATCGAAGGCGAGTGGCGGAAATAAGTATAGCCGTTTGCTAAGCGGTTTAAAAGCACATACAAAAAAAGGCAAGGACTGATCCTACAATGTGTAGCGAATATGAGCGATATGTCAATTCGGATTTTGTCACACATCTTCATCCCAAAGAGTTTGCAACTTTTGATGTCTTAGGTTTTTGGAAAGAAAGGAACAATGTATCCCGTTCTATCCCGCCCTCCCCCCCAATGAGGGGCCCCCCCCCGCCATGGATATAATAAGTGTACAAGCTTCTTCGGTAGCTTCTGAATCCACATTTTCAACAAGTGGGAGGGTGTTGTCAATCCGAAGAACAAGACTCACTCTGGTATCTTTAGAGATGTGTATGTGTTTGAAGGATCACTTGGACGCTAAAGAGCGTAAACAAGACAAAAGCCCTCTTGAAATACCCTTAGACTTTAAAGAAGATGTCTTGGATGACGAGGTGCAACGAAATGAAAAAGCAATTCACCTATCCGATGAAGAAAATGCACTACACAGCTAGCAGTGAAGCAATCTGTCTCCGGGATGACCGACGTATGCATTATAATGATTATGAGCAAGCGAAGAATCCGAAGATGATCCTAAGTTTCGAATAGTATGTTTAGTATTTTTAAATCGCATTGCATTATGATGTTGATGTTTATTTTGTACAAGAGACCAATACGCCGTATCCATAAACTGGAATACGTCGTATTGAGAAACATGTAAAAAGTATCTAAATACGGGTCAGTCTGTTAAATACGCCGTATCATATTCATGAATACACCGTATTGACTGAACTGACAATAATGTTTAAAGTGCATAAAAATAAAAGACTGATAACGTCCAGACATTCAATACGCCATATGGTATTGAGCGGATACGCCGTATTGAGGTCTGGGAAGACAGACTCGATAAAAATAAATAACAATCCGGGTTGTCTCCCGGGAAGCACTTTTCTTTCAGCTAGTCTTTAAGTTAGACTTTTTCCAACCTGCTTCTTCACTCCATCTTATGCACGCTTATGTGCCCGCGTGTGAGCCATTCTCCCATCTTCGCATCTCGCACATATTCGGGTCCTAAGTTCAAGTCCCCCTTGTATAAACTCTTGAGCTTTTGGTACAGATGCGAGATTTTATTCAGCTTATCGTGCAAACTCACCTTTAGTAACGACTTGATATTGTTGCACTGGGTATTAGATAGATGTTTAAACCTTGTATGTGATCTCGCCATTTGGTAAGTCACGTTATCACTACCATTGTGGATAGTGATTAATCTATCAAACCTTTTTTGCTTCCACACATGAAGCTTTGCAAAATGGTTCTCCAAAAATGACATCTCCTGTGTCTTGATCTCGTATTGCATAAAATCCTATAAAAAATTATAGCTTAATCTGTTTATTTTATACATGGCTAAAAATGTCTAAAATCAGCTTAAATTTGAGTTTTATAATTTTAAAGGGGTGTTTGGCACAAGCAGTTTTAACTTAGTTAAAACTGCTTGGGTTGCATTAAGGGATTAAGTCAGATTTAATAAGCTCACATAAGGTCTAAATGGAAGTTTTCATAAGCTAGAATCAAGTCTTGTTTAGATTTATAGTTGATTTGTCAAAGTGCTCAAAACTGTTAGTGCCTAAATTGTTCCTATATTCTTATTCAAAGATATATGCTTAAGGTCAAATAGAGAATTTCATTGTATCAATACTCATCTGTTTTAATTTTATAGCTTTTGATATTACACTTCAAGCATCTTAGATGAGTAAACAATTAGTAGGGCAACAGTATTTTAGATCTCCTCATGAAGATCATAGAAGGTTAATTTTTTTTTATGTCTTATTTTAGGTTTTAAATGTTTATAGCTCCTAGCTTAATTTGAAAGTTCTTTAATCTGTTGTTTAGACGTCATTTTAAGTCTTAGAAAAGGATCATTATCTATAAAAGTCATAAAGAGAATGCTGTTTGATGAGCCTAGTTTTTTAGCTTATTAAGTGTTTGATTTAGCTTAATTTAAGTTTGTATGTGCTTAATAAGTCATGGTCTTCATCTGTTTTTAATTTTTAGCTTTTCATTTTGCTTATTGAGTCTAGGATTTAAGCTATAAATCTGTCTTCAAAAGTGTCTAAAAAGCCAAAATAGTGTAGCCTGCCATACTTTTTAAGTCCTTTTCTACTATTTACTGTCTAATTTATCTTAAGTTTAGCTTATTTGTTTCCCCTTAGTATTAGTCCTTAATCATTTTGAAGCTTTTGGATCATGGTTAGCTTATGTGTCCTTAATTCTAGCAATAAAAAATCTGTCATAAGTCTTAGAATCTGTTTTAAAAGTCCTCTGTCTTTAAGCCTTTTGGTAGTCTTCTAGCTTATTTTATGTGCTTATTTTCATTCCTTATTGCTTAGTAAGTCTAGGATTTAATCTGTTTCTAGCTTATTGGTTGTTTGTTTTATCTTTTTTGATCATGATAGAGGCTTAATAAGTTCTTAATAGTATTACTCTAATTTCAAATCTAAAAAGCTAACTGTCATATTAATTCAGCTTTCTCTAGCCTTATTGTTTAATTGTTTTCAAAAAGTCCTTTTATTAAAGTTTCTTTATTTTGCTTATTTTTTAGTTTTTCAAAAAGAAAATTAAAAATAAAACTAAAGTCTTACGATAATGTTTATCCTTAAACACCCCAAACATGAAAAGAATACATAATGCTTAACAAAGAAACCTTGAAGATTTAGGAATTTCTTAATACAATCCTTAGTCTATTCAAATCCACAATACTTCTTATCCATATGACATCTTGGAATGAGTCATTCTCATAATAAGACTTGTTGGTCAAGTCTTAGTCCTTAAGCATGTATAAGTCAAAACTTATCATTGGTTCCTAAACATTTCCATGAATTCAGCATTCATCATTTTTCTTTATTTAGGTTGTTGTCTTTAGTGCCACATTTTAGAGTGCATATACCTAAAACATACATGATTTGTTCCCCCACCAAGTGTCTTGCATATATATATCTATCATCATCATTATATATACATATATGTGCATTTTTCTACTAACTTTGTTTTGTAGCACTTTTCCGTTACTCGATTTCTTGGTGCCCCAATCAAGGGGGAGCATTTGCAAATGTCCAAACCATTACGTTTTCAACCATTTAAGACATCTACACATTTCTTGATATGTGTATTTCATCCCTATATATATATATATATATATATTCTTGCACGAAACTAACCATTGTTGTAGGTTAAGAGTTTGCAACTAATTTGATCCATGTATCCGCTTGAGTCAATGTTCAAGGGATGTCATTGTTTAGATGGGATTGATTGAATCAAGACTTCACTTAGGATGATTCAAGCTCGATGATTCAAGCTCGCCTCTTTGATTAAAGAGCTGAAGTGTAGTAAAAGTCTCGTTTAGGAGTCCACCTTTTTGTTTCGACAAAAGAGGGAGAAAAAGTGTAAACAAGTAACTTATACATTTTACTATAAGTTATAGTTTACATATTTTATCATCATCAAAAAGGGGGAGATTGTTGGTAGAAATATTACGATATTTAATCTATACATTCTCTTCATATTTTGGTGATGACAAACATGTAACTTATAACACATAATACGTCAACATCTTTCGACGTCTCAAGCTTTCTTCAACAACAAATTTAAGTTCGCACCCGACATATATCACTAAAGGTATGAGCAAACAAACTTTAATTTGTTGAATGATCAAAAAGAAATTTTTTTATTTTTCCAATCCTTACATTTTTTTATAAAATGGGACAAACATTTTTAAAACATATACAAAACATTTTTGTATTTATAAGAAATGTTTTATTCAAAATAAATATTTTGAATTTAATTTTTTTACCCAAAAACGGCTAGAAAGTTCTAGAAAAACCTTTCCCACAAAAGGACAAAAAATGGAGCGTTTGAAAAATGGGCGACCCCTTTAATTAATTAAGAGGACAGATCATAATTAAGGGGACCGCCCTTGTATACTTAAGGGGACCGCCCAAATAAAAAATTAATATTTTTTCCTATAAATAGTGGACTGTTTCCACAGATTTTCTCACCTCTTTGCACACAGTTTTCTCTGATCAAAAACCTCTCTGATAAAACTCTGCCAGTAGTGTCGCCATATGTGGGGCTGTCCTCGGGGATGCCGTTTGCTGGCACCTTTTCGGACTGGGAGGCCGTGAATAAGGGACCCCTACGACGAAGACCAAACAGAGCGCCGGGGTGGGTGGAAGGAGGCGGCGTTGCCGGGGAAGGTTGGAACCGCCAGGCGGGGTACTCCATAGCCGTCCACGCCGAATAGACTTCACTTTGAGCTGACCATAAAGAGTTAACAGGGGTCGACCCGGCGAAGGTTATGGAAAGTCCTGGGGGGAGTGGCGGGTGGGAGTTGAACGCCTGTGGGGGACCTGTACTTCTGACGGGAGAAGACTAGTGGACGGCGGGAACCGGCGACGGCCTCCAATTTCTGGTTGGGTGCTGAGCTCAGGCGATTTGCGCAAGTATGGCGTGGGATCTAGGACGGGATCTCTTCGTGGTACATCTAGGTCTTAGTGGGCGGACGGGTTGTTGGGCGGGGGTGGGGGGGTATGTGGGGTTGGAGCGGACCGAGGCACCAAGACGGGGGGCGCACGTGTTTGGAGAGGAAAGGGGGAGGGCGTTTTGTGGGTGGATGGCGGCGCGGGAGGTGCCTTAGCCGGCAGGGATGTAGGTACCACCGGGCCGGGGGGTTGGACAGGGTGGGGGACATGATCGGCGGGTGTGTCCGCTCAATTGGCCGCCAGACGTGTGGTGGTCCCTGTATATCTGAGAGAGGGAATGGGCGGAGGAGGTTTGGGTGGGTCTTTGTCGAGGCGTTAGAGCGGTTGGGGATCCCGGTTGGGGCAAACAGCGCCGTGGTACGGGCGCCAGGTCTGGGGGTACAGTGGGGTGCCACCCCACCGCAGACGCAGATCAGGGGGGATTGGGCCCCCTCCAGGCTCTAGTGGCGGCGAGTGCGTGGGTTGTGAGGGACGGGGGTGGTGCAAATACACTACTTCGTCCTTTGTCGCATTTGCAGCGTTTTGGCAGCAGCGCGATGTGAGGGTATTGGGAGGGTTGACAGTAGGTAGGAGGGCTATGGCTGCAGGACTAGCGACGTGGCAAATAGTACAGACATACTAACCAAGCCACGCTGCAGGGCATAGAGGCTTTAGGGTGAGGTGGAAGGCGCGCAGGCGTAGCTGGGGGGGGGCTTGCAGGCGGATGGGCGGAGCTGGGGGGGGGTCAGATTTTTAACTTAGTGACCCTCGCCTCTGCCTTCCCTAAGTTAGTCTTCCCTCTGTATACTCGATTTTACGCATTTTCTTTTGATTGTTTCCTGCCCCCCCTAATGTGTTTTGATATTTCTCTCTCTCCAGAGTTTTAATTTTCCGGTAAAGGAGAGAAAACGGGTACTGCCTCACTTTGGCGCGGGTTTGAGGCAACGGATAGCGGAAATAAAAACTAGACACGAGTGCGTTGGGGGGTGTGGGCTGGATTGGGGAAGGTGGGGTGGTCGCGGATCATGTGCCTGATGGTATTGCGCTCCACACAAGCCAGCTAGCGTGCGGCGGGGGGTTGCGTTATGGGAGGCGTGGGTTAGGCCTTTGGAGGGGGTGCAGCTTGGTTGGTAGATTGCAGGTTGGGGGGCGGTGCACAACCGAATAAAGCCCGGTCGGTTGTCCGCGGGCAGGATGTGGCGCCGGGCGCGCGCCGCGAGGCACGCCTGGGGGGAAGCCGGGTCACTGGATATCGGGGATCAACAGCACTCGGTTCGCTCTTACGGTCGGGGGGGGCGTACGGCAGCTCGCAAGCGAAGAGAGGGGGGCGGTGGCCAGGTAGGGCGACTGGTAGCGGGGGGAAGGTCGCAGCCAAGGGTGTAGGGGGTTGTCCCATTGGGTAGGGACTGGCGGTGGCGAGTGGTCAGGAGTCGTGGCTGACGGAGAGGGTAGAGGGGGGGATGAGTGGGGAAGGAGGAGGGGGGGAGGGGGGCAGGCGGGGGAGTGAGGGCTCTTCAATTTCCTCCCTTACCCATCCCCCCCCCCCCCCCCCCCCCCCCCCCCCCCCCCCCCTCCCCCCCCCCCCTCACCCCCCCCCCCCACCCCCCTCCCCCCCGACCCCCCCCCCCCCCCCCCCCCCCCCCTACGTCCATTATTCTATTTATTACTCTACGGATCCGCGCTGGCTTTGAGAGTAGAAGAAATCCCCTTTCACTACAGCCCGCGTTGTGTTGTTACTCTGCTGTATTGGGGTCAGGCTTTTTTGCTTTCTTATCAATTATTATTCCTTATGGACGGTTGTCTTCTAAGCTGTCTGCTCTTTTGCTTTTACGTACGGTCCTAAAGACTTCATTAGTCTAAACTAAGTAAATGGCTCTGTCTGGGAATTTAATATGCTTTTGTTTATTCGATCACAATTTTTCAGCTGCATGTACTTTGATAAGTCAGATAGGAAAAGGTATATGTGACTTACTCGTCATATGCATCTGGGCCCCTCCCCATTACCTATTTTTACCTTAGCAGAATCACTCTCCCAGTGATCACCCTTTCTACCAACTCTTGACGGCCACCAAACATTTTCATTGCCCCCCCCCTCACAAACCACTTCGCTTTCTCCAAATCGCCCTGTAGCTACTCCAGCCTCGCCTCTGTGCCTCCCAGTTTTTACGTAACGCCTTCCAATCGATTGTAGCTTGTATGCAGCTATGGAAGAGTAAAAAAATTCATTACGCTTTTCGAATTAGATCCTCACATACTTGATCATTTCTGATACGGACCATGATGCACAGCTGGTGTGTGCTACAGTATAGATATCAGTTCAATTTTCACTCGTCTCGCCAATGTTGCTCTGTTGTGGTTCCCAATAGAAACCTAGAACCAAAATCATGCGATTATTATTATAATATTATACTATACGTAATATGTGATATAGAGGTGCATCGGAAAGATATATGTAAAAAGTTTAATTCCGGAACACTTCAGCTCGGTGCCTGTTGAATTGTGCGTCGCAGTAATGATGGTCTGCCCCAGGGAAGACGGGGGCTGCATTATGATTGCTGGTTTGCTTATTCTATTTGCCCTCGGTCACATTTTCCAGGCTTTTGTTCACTTGGGTTTTGTAGTGCGTCAATGGTCAGTTCCCCCCACTACGAACTTCTTCTTTTGAAACAAATTGAAGGGAAGGAAGATTGAAACACATTTGGTAGTAATTCTTCTAGCCATTAATTTTCTTTATTGAATCTACTACAAATATACGTCACAGTAGATAGGAAACGAGGCAGAATTGAGAAGGAACAAGGAGGAGATTCATAATGCATATTAACCTGAAAATTAGGATTTGCTGTTCTGAGGCTAAAGCCGTGTGTGCTGCATTAGGCGAGCAGTGTCTATGCAGACCATAGCAGCCCTATATAGATGGAATGGTAGTTTTGTCACTTGCGCATTTTCATTAATACCGGGACACCCTTGTCTCATATCGAGCAAGTTGTCCGATTTTGAGGCTTATTTTCGTTCTTTGTCCTGTGTATGATTATTTAATGTTCGCAGTTATGGCTAAGCTGTAAACACTTCTTCATTTATTATCTATGTGTTAGTTAAAGTACTAAACCAAGCAAATAAACCGACTTCAGTATATGTATACTTGATTAAGAAATAAGAAGTTGTTGCCAGGTGTTATGTTTTAGTCTTACACCCATTTGCTTCAAATGTTCAGGAAAGACTATATAAACGAATGTCGCGCCAACCCCCACCAGAGTCAATGTACCCATGTGTGTGTTTCTCAAAGGATTGATGTGCGTATTTTTGCGAGGGGAACGCATTGGGGATTTACAATTTTTTTCGTAAGGCCATTTCGGTGTTGCGATCGGCTCACTTCTTCTGTACTATTCGTGGCAGCAGGGCAAAATCGTTCTTCAATATGCAGCCCGAATGACATTGGTCCACGTGGGGCTAGGAGCCATGTGTCCTTGAGGATCTGCCAACTTACATCTTTATTGTTTTTCAATTTGAAGTCTCTCTGGACAAAGAAGTTCCTTGTTTTCTCAGTTACCAGGTAATGTAGGCCACTATTTTGAATGCGCTGAATGCACATACTGCAAATCCCTTAGTTTAATCTAGAAACTCAATTCGTAAGAGGCATATACCTGATGCATGACGTACTTGTGGTAATTGAATACTAGAGAGATGCAGAGTTCGTGTCACGTGACTGGAGTGGAGTGGGATCACACTTCAAACAATAGAGATAGATTATGTATATTTATAAAGATATGAGGTTACCGCTCCCCCCCTCAGCCAATGTTTGGTTATTTATATTAAAGGGGTATTTATAAAAAAGCGGTCATGGTTTCGATTTGTTCTGTATTCATGTGTTGGTTTTCTATGGGTGACAATTTAGAAAGCAAGAAGAGAGGGACCAGGAATGAAGAGACGAAGCGAGGGACCAGGTGACCCCAGAAGAGATCCAGGGAGAAGGGACAGAGTCCTCCCAGAAGCCAGAGAAATAGCCCAGAAGAGAGGCAGGGAAAGACCAAGAAGAGAGGAAAGAAAGAAGAGACAGGAGTGTTATAGGGTATGTCATCTAGCAGGGGCGAAGAGTTTGGGTTTTCATTTCTAGACCAGTGAAGGGTGTTATGCTCCAAAAGTTGTTTGGATGCTCCTACTCTAAAGTGTTCTTCGCGAAGATGAGAGGGGAGTGTAGACCAGCGGATCCAGTCACGAGCAGAGGGGTGGGGAGCGGGGGCAATAAGGGGGGCCCAAGGTGGGCGTGCCAGAGGGGAAGACAGGGAAAGGAGGACATGGAGAGGCGGAACCAGCAAGACAGAGGAAGAGGGAGGGAGGGAAAGTAGCACGCAAGGAGGGCAGGGAGGAAGAAGTGGTGGGAAGAAGGGGCATTGGGGCAAGACCCGGCAATGCAAAGTCAGAATAGTAAGTGTGCCAATAAATATATTTGCTTTAGAAAAACTTTGTGCTTAGGAGGAAAATCTTCCCAGGTTTGTGATTTTAGTATTGATAAACAGAACAGAAAGGTAAAGGAGATGGGTTTATTCACAGTTGTAAAAACCAAACGACATGATCGGGAGGAGAATGGAACGTACAGTTTAAGGAAAAGAAAGGGACATAGGGAAGGCCTCTCCTCTAAGAAGGAGTCAACGCTTGGATATTCTTGACAGAGTTATATTCAGTAAGGGGATATGGATGGAATAAACTCAGTGACCTATCTCACAAGCAAATCTGTCATTAGAAGTGATGTATCGTTCCTCGCCCATAATCGTGATACACCAGCGGAGAACCGTTTGGAAGGTCCAGACAGTGGAGTTGATCACGTCAAGCAGACGCTCTCACTGTTTGAGAAATTTAGAGGGCCGTTCCTATGCTTTTTAATTCAGAGGCGATCTATTATGGTCATACGCGAGTCTTAGGCCTGAAGAGGCAGAAATTGCGTCCATCTCGGTCAGCGCGAGGTTTTGTCATGTGTACTGGTCCATGGTTTCTGCGCCATCGATTTACTGCGCAAAAACCCGCTGTCGTCTATCGGAATATATGTCTAGTTCTAAATAGAGAAAGATAGATCTAAGTATACAGGGTGTGTCGTTAGATTGTCGGTGCAAGACGAGAGCTTAGTGTCCTGAGGAGAAAGCTTCCATAGGAGGCATCCGAAAATTCCGCATGTCATAAGTTACCATTTTGAAAGGGCGTGTATAAATAGTTCCGTTAGTTGAAACACCTTGTTCATTCCTACCTGAAACAAGGAAGAATGATATGACAAGTGTAAGTTGAAGTCCAGTAGGATGGGCTCGAAAAAGACAAAGAAAACCAATATCATACGGAAATCACATTACGGAAAAAAAAAAGCCCTAAAAGTAGGAGTATAGGGTAGTCAGTGTTTTGTTACTGTATTTATTAGAATGCTCATAACTCGTATTCAATTGATCTGAATCCGTCGTTGATAAATCGGTGATATGAAGAATTACGCTTGTATTGGACAGAGGAGTTAGAGACGCCGTTAGATCCACTGAAAGTCGGATACTGCCGTGGTAGTCGGTTTTATCGTCCAGAACAGTGAATTAGGAGGGAAAACAATAAAACAGAAGACCAAACAAATTGTAGTTAAAAAACTAATAGCATATCATACAAGAAAACAATATACAAAAAAAATTATACACTAATCTAAATTACACTAATCCTAAGGGTTAGATCTAATCTAATGTTAAAAACCAAAATATCAAATAAAAATAAGATTAAATTTTCACTCCCCGGCAATGGCACCAAAAACTTGATGTGTCATTGTGAGGTGTATGATTTTATGATTTCAAGTTTTAAATTTATATTTTGCCGACTTTACCAAAAACAACACTTTAACGGGCAGTGTACCCGGTTAGATGGGAGTTTCGTGGTAAGTAGGGTGTCGATCACTAAGAGTGAGAAACAATCTTTTAATTTATTAATATTTTGGTTATCTAAACTAAGTTAATTCTATTTTATGTTAAACCTATGCTAAGCCTATGTTAATCCTAAATCTAATAGATAAGGAGGCTTTCAGCCTGAGAGACTAGCACGAGTTTTGTGGTGACTAAAATCAACTTAAGACACTAAAACACACGCAAGCAAATTGATAGAAGATAAAAGAGCGGTCTAGCCAAATATAAAAAAACTGTATTAACCATTATTAATCCAATCAGAACGTTGATTTGTTTATTTAATGCAATGATTACTTATCTCGAGACGGCATATCATTCTTAAGACTTAGGCGGTACTTCTTCCTAAGACCTAGATACGAAGAATTATGTCACAATTAAACGTATCCGCATAAAGCATCCTTATTTGCTGATTATAATCTATCTTAGGGATTAAAGCAATGCTGATCTTGTTAAATCCTAGCTCATAGAGACTTTACCCACTTACTGCTTAAAGGCAATTTATACACTAGTAGTCTACTAACCAAGTCTTAACCAATTAATCGAGAACGTACTCGTTGATCTCAAGGTCACCTGCTGGTCCAACTAAGCTCACAATCTAAGGGCAAAGATAGGTCGTTATTTATGATCATATTGGTCTAAATGTATAAATCACTATATAGAGAGCCATCCTGGCATCTAGATTACTTAGTTCGTATTACTAGATCTAGTTGAATGATAGGTCACATACAAAAGCACGTAAACAAGTATAAACTGATAAACATAAACAAGCAATCAACGATAAATTAAGCAATCGAGATAAACAAACCAAACATTTAGATCTTCATAATATTGGCTAATACCCGAAGGTATTATCCTTCAAACGTCATAATTAATATAAGAGTAATGATTTCGCCAAGAGAATGATACCAAAAACTGAACGATTAAAAAAGTATAGGAGATTACAAGTTGTTTCCTATTGAATTGATTATGTTACAAGGCCTCTTCTTCTCTTCTTCTCCTCTGAAAATTGACTTTTATGGTTTAGGTATCGAAAATATGATTTAGCACACTTAAAACTTGTTTTTAAGTTTTCTATTAATAAGGTCTGGAAAAAGGTCGATACGGCTTATCGAAAGGCTTCGATACGGCGTATTGGGGGGTTTCTTAGAGTAGGGACCACGTTCAATATCTTCCAGAATATTTTATTTCCATAGCTTGAATACGACGTACTGGTCGTTCCTGGATACGACGTATTGATCTTGTTTCCTTCATGGTCTTTTGTGAAGTGCAGGCACAGATACGCTGTATCTTCCTTGATGGATACGGCGTATTGGTTGTCAGAACAGTAATCTTCAAATGTCTTCGTTTAAGCTCCAGAATGCGTGCTTTTTTGCTAATCTTCACCAAGTACTCTATAATTACTGCAATTCTCAAATACAAACGATTAAGTAACAAATCTTTGCAATAATTATATAAAATGGGTTATTTTTATGGGATAAATGATGCTATAAAAGTGACATTATTTGATGTCATTAAATATCCCCCCAGTTGAATCCTACTTGTCCTCAAGTAGCCTTTAGAAGTTTATGAAAATGTATCCCTAAGAATTTTTCCGTTAATCATTTAATTGATCTATTACAAGTACACAACCAAACATCTCACAAAATAGGAAGATGAAAACACTTAAATCACTCAACTAATCTATGTTGTAACATGTAACTAATTCGCTCAATTGCTCATTCGTGACGAGCATTCTATCACAGGCTTGGCAAGGATACACATCTCCACCACTAGAGCTAAGGAGTAACAAGTTTATAAAGATAAAATGGGTTTTTATAATAAGGCTTAGGGTTGATCATTCTACAATCTTTCACCAATCTGTCACACCCCCAAACAGGACCTGGACGGAAAACACGTGTCCGAGGGGCATGACGTCATAATATACATCACACAAGATACAAAGAACGACCTCTAAGGGTACGTTTGAAAATCCAACATCATTGCATTAATTAAAATATATAAAGTTTTACATAGGCCCAAAGATAAAATAAAGAAGCGATTAAAGGTTTTAAAGTTTGACAACGATGTTTAAAAATAGAAGATAATAATTCTTGAAAATAGGTCCAATGCATGGCAACCCCAATTAGCAAGCAAAAACATCATAACTAAGCACCTGAGAAAAACATGCTAAAACGGTCAACATAAAGTTGGTGATTTCATAGGTTTGAATTTAGTGTTAAAAGTGGACCACAAGTTCGTAGTACGCACGTGACAGTTATAACAGATACAATTCCACATAAAAGTATGTATTTATTGTTGTGCTAAGCTCATGACACCGAAGCTCAATTTAAAAGGAAGTATTTTATATGCCAAATAGAATTACTCGCCCTAAAGGTATCCGACCAAGATCACCTATTGAAAATTCGACATGGTATATATTCGTCTGTTCGGGACATTCGAATCTAGTAAGCACTACTTACCCGAAAAGGGATAATTACTCCCAATAGATCTATTTACAACATTCGCACTTACTTAACCAGTACCATCGGTTAAGCAATTGACGGTTCATGGTAATTCGGGCATTAGTGGTCTATTCGCTACTTAGGCAACACGTAATCAGGAAAAGGCAACGTAAAGTAACTATGTCTATAGTTTAAAAGCAAGTAATGTTTCTCACCCCAAAATAGTAAAGTAAAAGTAGGAAAACATGGGGCTATGAACTTACCTTTGCAAGATGAGCAAATGATAATCACACAAGAAGAAAAGATATAAAAATCTAACCGCGACCTAGAATAATAACGTGTCTTAGGAACACGGAAAGTATGCCAAGAATTGCATAATATGTTCATTACCAAAATACATCCAAGTGTGTTTGCTTTGGTTTGATTAACAAAACATGATGAAATAAAATCATATAGTTTTTTGTTAGTTTTGGCGTTTAACTAAAAATTACTATTTTTAGTAAGTTTCTATTTTAGGAAAGTTTTTAGTTTCGGAACGTTAATACCTTCCCCTATATTTATTAAGTTTCCATATTTTCAAAATGCACTAACTAGCCTTAATCGCTTAACTTCTATGTCCGTTTCGCTAAATTTTTATCAAACTTACTATTTTTAGTAACTTTAACGTTTTTCCTAAAATATATTAACGACGTCTTTAAATGATACTAATCAATATATATGTGCTACTATATGTTTCGCTAGTGTTTTAAAAGCTCAAAATATCTTAAAAGTGTCCGAAAACCCATTTTACTATTCACATAAGCAACTATTCATTCGGTTTTGTCGAAAAATGTTTCATGTTTCATTTGGTCATAACTTGGCCGTTTTAAGTCCGGTTTTAGTGTATGATATATGAAAATTTATCTACTCGAAACGAGCTCTCCAAAAACTACTTTTACGCCTAACGAAAATATTTTTAAGTCGCCCAAATCCTCAAAACAATTTTGGATCAGCAAGTACTTTTTGTCAAAAACGCAACCAAAATCCACCCAAACTTCACAATAGTGCCTAATCTAGCCTAATATCTATTCACAACTAATCCACAACAAAACCACAATAAGACTAAACCTAATACGTCATTTTCTATTGTTGCAAACTTCATCAAAAAACTTCATTCACCAAAGACATAATAATTTAGTCTGTGAAACAATGTGACATCATTATTTATAAAATCTTGTTTTATATTCTTTCAAAATTTAAAACACTTATTTTGAGGTATGGATCTTGAACATATAAGAAAGAACGTAAGAAAAAAAGAAAAAATCAAGCACTTACAAGAATGAAGAAACAAGTAGGAAATAACAAAATCTATACCCAAAAATCACTAGATCTATAAAACCAACAACAATCTTTGAAAACCTAACTTAGATCTTAGAGAAAAACTTTTAAACCATAGAAACCAATACTTCAAACCACCTAGATGTTCTTAGAAATGAACCTTGTATGCTTGGATCTTGCTAGAAATCAAAGATATGAAAACCCTAATAAGGGTGTTTGTTGCCGTGGCCTAAAGAGCAAAAGGAAGGGAAGAGAGAAATTTTTGGAGACTATGAGAAGAGATGGCCCCCCCCCCCCCCCCCCCCCCCCCCCCCCCCCCCCCCCCCCCCCCCCCCCGAAACCCTAAAGTGAGAAGTGTTTTAGTTTTATAGGGACAAGAGCTTATGGTTTTTAGTACCACGGATGACCATAGTATGCAAACCACACACACCAAAGGTGTGTGTGTGCCTAGTTCGGCCGAAACAACCACAAGGACCATATGGTTCATTTTTTTTGAGTCTTGGTTCATTATTTAGCTCAAGCTTAGTCAAATGGGGTCAAAGGTCTTAGCATAAGTCTTACAAGAGTGTAAGAGCTCACATGTTGGTAGAGCATGGTAAGTGTGCATGAGAATGACTATCTCATGTGTCACTTTCATACTACGTTGCCCCCCATTGCGCCATCATCATTGCCCCATATTCTTCCCATTTGGGATTTGGGAAGGGAAATTCAAAAAAAGATGCCTTTGATTTAATTTCAAGGCTTATGGTGCATTAGTTTGATTTAGGCATCCAATGTATAACAAGAGGTGAGGGTGAAATGAAAATTTTGACTTATGACATGAGATGGACGATAACTAAAGTTTACACGAAAAGATTTCGAGTTTCCGGGGTTTCGTTAGGTCAAAAACGCAAAAAATGCAATTTAAACGCTAAAGCGTAAAAATAAATACCAGGATTGATCGTAAACTATGAAACACTTAGAAAAGATAAAATAACTCATATAATATCTAAACTAATCAAAATCCAAAGTCGGAATGCGTCCGATGACGTTTTTCAGATTTACGCGGGTTAACTTCCCGGTAAACTGCCAGATTCAAACAGTAACGTATAAAAGTCGAAAATAATTATCGGAAAAGTTTAAAATATTGACCTGAAATTCTCGGGGTGTGACACAAAAGTACCACACCAACAAGGTAGCTGAAGCACACATACATGGCCGTAACGACAGAATAGGCATGTATGTTCGATCACATCCTCATTCGAGTTTAACCAAGGGTTAGGATGAAGAATGATATAGGTTATGGATCTTCTAACTTTCACCAATAGTAATAAACCAACAAGGAAACTGAATCATGCATACATGGCCGTAATGACGGAATAGACATGCATGTTCGATCACATCCTCATTCGCGTAAAACCCATGGTTAATGATTAAAAAAGGGAAATAAATTGTTGTTAAATAAAAATTATGAAACAAATAGACTCCAAGTCTATTGATTTTTATATTTATTGCGCTATCTGTCAGCTATATTTATTATACTTTTCTTTTAAGTTCTAGACACTTTTTCACATGGACAACGTTACCATGAAAAAGACACAAATATTTACACACGTCTTGATCATAGATAATAACAACAACCTAATGGTTGGTTTCCCGTAACAGTCAACTTCTCAATTATATCATACTTTGCATACTTTTACAAGACAAAATGGCGGTTATCTACCACTTTATACAAAACTTTCCTACATCTTTGACTTATAAGGGACGTATCAACGGAATAATTGATCCTTCTACAATTCCCTTCGGTCTTTGCTTTTGCGAAACGATTATCTTTAAACTTTCCTCCTCTTTTTTGTTGTGATTTTTCTAATTTTTTCATTTTTTTCACATACTAACTACAAAACTCGGTGTAATTTCATCATCTTCACGATCATAATAACTCCGGATAATTTCTTCGATAATTCTTCATTCTTCGGACGTATCAATAATTTTGTTGGTAGTAAAAATACATGAGTTTTAACTACTTTATACATTATAATTTGCAAGGTGCAAATTTCTTCCCAACCATACTAAAGATAGAAAATTGACACAAGACTCGGGAAATACATACTTTACACTTTAAGCAACTAGCAACTGATAAATGGACTTAATCTAACAGGGTAGGCTAAGGTGTAAAGGTGTAACGAAACAAACAATTGGTGTTATTCCTAAAGGATTTGCTCTATTGGTTTTTCTACTGGTATCTTACTCTTAAGATGAGAGTAAACAAAGGGTTTATACGGGGATTTAACTAACAGTGTAGTTAGTTAAAAAACAACATATAAAGGCTTTTTGGGTGTAATCCTAGAAATTTACCAATTTAAACAAGTTACTCCATCTAAATCCATAGTACTTATTATTGTGGTCTCGAATAAATATACCAAGTCAAGTTCTAAAGTCTACAACATTACCGGCACACTCATATTTTGTAGAATTTTGGTAAACATTTAGAAATGGATAAGATTAAATCCTCATAATATCTAACAAGGGTTATTGTGTACAGGTTATGTAACAAGTAATTTCACAAAAGTATGCTTGAAAAAAAATTAAATTTGAGCATAAGTTAAGCATTTTGTGTCTAAATGGGACAAGTATACATTCTAATTCCCATCCTCCCACTTGAATTATACAACGTCCTCGTTGTATAGATAAAACATTAAAAACAGGAATTAAAAGAATTAGAATGAGAAACTTCCCTGATATATTGCTTGGTAGATTCTCCAAGTTGAGTTTATGAGCAAAAATGTATATTGTAAATGTGTCTGTATTCCAGCATGACTACAACCACACATAGGATTCCAGATGATCGATACTTAACTTCGTCGATTTCTTTGTAGCGAGGTCCTGTGCAAAATATAGGAAAACATGCAAAATCTTACCTCTGGTATCTACGGTTAATTAAATAAGCTAAATAAACTGTATAGGAAACCAATACGCCGTATCCATAAACTAGAATACGCCGTATCGAGAAACCTGTAAAAAGTATCTAAATACAGGTCAGTCTGTTGAATACGCCGTATCATGTACATGAATACGCCGTATTGACAGAACTGACAATAATGTTTAAAGTGCATAAATATAAAGGACTGATAACGTCCAGACATTCAATACGCCATATGGTATGGAGCGGATACGCCGTATTGATGTCTGGGAAGACAGACTCGATAAAAATAAATAGCAATCCGGGTTGTCTCCCGGGAAGCACTTTTCTTTCAACTAGTCTTTAAGTTAGACTATTTCCTTCTAGTTTTCTTCACTCGGTACGTGTCACCATTTATCCTTCGTCCATCATGCGAAAGATTTCTTGATATGCGTGGATTGCTTTCTTGCTTGTATTCGTTAAATCATCGTATTCATTTTCTTTTATTGTAACAACCCGAGTTTCACGACGTGTATGACAATCGTGAATCCGGCGTCATAATCATTATTTTATAAATTCGTCTGAACAAACGTCAACATTTAAATTTTATTTGTTGTAAATAATTATTTTTCGTATTTTATTACGAACAAAAATTAGAAAATTTTATTTTAGACGTTTCGCGAGTCAACGTTTGACCGCGCATTCATTAAACGTTTTAAGCAACGTAAAAATTTACGACGCGTCTCGTTATTATTTTAAGATCGTAAATTTATTATTTTTGTGAATGTCGTCTTTTGTTCCTTGTCTTGAGTCGGACTCGCGTTTTAAAGTGTACACATTTCATTAAATGTTTTAAATTAAATTAGTGTGACGGAAATAAAAATGGTCTTGGAAGTGAAATCCCGAGCCGCGGTTGTTGGTTTTTATTTAAGTAAAGAACTGGTGTGTCAAAATCTAAACTAGAAAAGAGAGGATGACTAAAGTTATCATTTGATTAAAGTGGTGCAAGTATAAAAAAGGTTTTACTTTCACTTTTATTCATTTTACATAAACAAACACACACATTCTCCTCCCTCTTCGTCGACCGCCACAAACCACCACACCACCGCCACCAAGAACCGACATGCATTATGATCAAGTTATATTTTCTTAATCCTCGTGTCGAGGCCTACGTTTCTATATAATAAAATCTAACATGCAATGGTTATTTTAGGAGTTTGATTTCGGGTTCAATCCTTGAGGTTTCGAGTTAAAAGGAGGTGTAAAATGGTTATATTAAAGTATGAACGAAGTGGGTTTTGTCGAAAACGGTTCGGGTCATGTGTTTGGGTTGCGTCCGTAGGTTCGAACCACAAGGAAGGCCGAAACCAACACCTTGTGTGTTGGTGTAAGTATTCTCTTTATCATTTGTTTCGTTTGGTTTGTTTATTTGATTCGATTTCGTATATTATATGTGATGAAATCCGAGGTCTTACGCCGATTAGATTAGTTATGAAATGGGTTGATTAAATGATGTGGATAGAGTATATAGGCTATATTAGATATATTGTTAGTGAATATTTGGTCAAAAAATAGTTTTCGGCGCGTTTTGTAAGTGTCAAAAATGAGCAGTAAGTTTGGCTCAGATTTCGAGGTTCGAGAATTTATAAAAACTGATTTTTGATGAAGAAATATGATAGATTTCGTCCTAATGTACGTTTCGGTAATTTGAACGTCCCGTAACTCCTAATAACGAAGAAGTTACGGCGAAAACAAGATTTGAAAGTTTAGAAAAGTTCCAAACAGCTATTGCATATTTTTAGTTGCTGTCAGAATTTTAAATGGCCGTTTTGAGCACTTTCGAGCCCGTTTCGGCCTTCCGGCGAAACACGAAAGTTGCTCGGAATGATGTTTTACTTTGTCGCGAGGCTCGTTGATATTAAAATCGAGTAATAACGGGTCAAAACCTAAAGTCAAAGTCTGTGTTTTTATTAAAAGATTCAAAGTTCCTGCAGAAACTTGCAGGGGCATTTTGGTCATTTTGCATCGAGTTTCGGGTCTCGGCTAAAATTAAAAAGTTGTCCGGAATTTCGTTTTACATAAAATCTCTTTTGAGTCCGAGTCGTGAAAATGTGATATAACGGGTCGTTTGGAGCGGGTCAGACTTAATTATAAATATATATAAAAAGTCAAAGTTAAATAAAGTCTAACGTCGACTTTTGAAGGTCGACGGGTTAATACTAAACTTGTCGGATGTTACAAAAGTAATTAAACGTTGTTAATATTATTACGAGCATAATATTTTAAGCTTAACGAATGCTATAAACGAAGTAGGTTCTAAAAATAAAAATTTTTGTGATAATCGGAATATAAAACCGATATGAGTAATTAATAATCACATTGAATGTCGAAAGCTCGACGAGATAAGTAAATATTATTATAAAAATAATTGGATAACGAGACTTACTAAAAATGGTAACTTTCCGAAAATAGTAACTTTCCTAAAATAGAAAGTTTTCGATTAAACGATGTATAATACAAATGAAAGAATGATCGTAACTCAATTAAGCCGAGTTTGGGATCTAAGGCACAAGTGGATTTCTCATCACATGTATGAATATATATATATATATATATATATACATCGATTATATATATAACATACTATATATTATTATACATATTATATATTTTCATCTGTATCTGTATTTATTATTTGTATTTGTCTATTTACTATGTATATGTATATATATATTTATATGTATAATATATGTGTTTATGTGTTATGTGTATATGTGTGTATATTTATAATTTATTTATATATCTTATAATATATTTAGTTATATTTATCTATTATATATATATAGATATATATATATTTATATATATATATATGCTAATCTAAAACCTATATATAGGATGGATTAGAGAGAGAATGATCTTCTACTCTAAATTCAGGCGCAAAAATGCACATATTCATTTTGATCTGCCATGTACGATTTTCCATCTTTGACTTTTTTGAATCCCAAAACATACGACTCATTAATTCTATTCTCCCTAACAAATCTAACTGTCCTTTTTTTCTCTCTGATCCACAAATTCATAACCTTAAAATATATTCATCAAATCACTCTAAAGTAGATCGGCCCACTAGGAGTCTTTTTGGTCTTCGCCGGAAAATGCCCGCCGGAAAAGTTTTCCGGCGGCGGCGCTACAGTGGCCGGCGGTGGGGAGGGTCTCGCCGGAGAAGAAGGTGGGAGAGAGAGAGGTGTAAAGTGTGTGTGTTATATGTGATGAAAATGAAAAGATGTATAAGAAATTTATATATATATAAATTTAAAATGAAAAGTTATAATAGTTGGGGGGTTAAAAGTGTAACATTTTTATTATACTTTTATAAATATCGGTTCGGGACTCATTTGAGCGACTTAACGAACGATTCAAATCTCGAAACTTGCGCCATTGTTTTTATAATCATTTTTCTGATAAAAATGAGTATTTATTTGATAATATTTCAGAAATATTTTATAACATTAAATAAAATATCTGTTATTCATTTTGTGAACCGGTTTCGCTCCGTCTGAAATAAAAATGGATTTCAACTCGAATAGTCGCGTTTTCAAAAACGCTTTTAATTAAAAATGATGAATAATTTATTTAATATTTTTATTAAATAAATACTGATAACTAAAAACAAATTTAATTGTTTTTGTGTGTCCGCGTTGTATATTGTTCGAATAATGTTTGCGGTGCTGTTTTAGCCCTTTTCGGCTCGTTTCCAGGTCTCGGGCAAAACTAAAAAGTTGTCAGGAATGTCATTCCACATCAAATTGCTTTAGAGTCCGAGTCGTGAAAACGTGATTTAGATGATCGTTCTTATAAGTCAAGTCAGACCCAAAAAGTCAAAGATTGACATCGTCATTCTAAATTCGAAAATTCTCGGATGTTACATATATATAGGAAGGATAAAGAGAGAATGGTCTTCTACTCAAAATTCAGCAAAATGCCACATAATTCATTTTGACTGCCATGTAGGATTTTTCATCTTTGACTTTTTTGAATCCCAAAACATAACAACTCATTCATTATATTCTCCCTAACAAATCAACCGTCCTTTTTTTCTCTCTGATCCACCAAATTCATAACCTAAAATATATTCATCAAATCACTCTAAAAAATTAAAATCTAAAGAATATTCACGAAATTGATCTCAGATTCATAATAAACTAATTGAATCATATGCAAATTACCCGATTAAATGAATCAAAAAACCAAACACAATTAGGAAAAAAAATACATGGATCATAATTATACACGTTCAATTACCCAATTAAATTCATCATTACCCCACACAAATCCATCAAATGAATCAGGAACCAAAAAAATGAACGAAGAAAAAGAAACCCATGAAAGGGTGTTGGAATACATATGACCGATTTCAATTTCAGGTAAATTTTTATCTTTATAATTTTGATGCTACAATTTATGAAATTTAAATATTTTATTTTTTGTTACTTATTTAACAACTTTATATTAATGTCATTGAAAATTTATTTAGTATATTTTGTATTAAGGGTGAAAATATGTTTTTTATTTTGATGCAACATACATCTAATTTTTTATAACTCAATGCTCCTTTGTTTTACAGTCAACATTGCTCGCTGTGATCTTTATCAAGTGTATATAAGCTTTAACATTTATCTAAGGCTTTTTTATGCCTTATGCTAAATTATGACATCATTTTTAACAAGCTTAGATTCTATTATATAATGTGAATTTATCTACCTTTTAAATCTATTTAATAATCTCTAAACAATTTCTTAAAGCAACCCGTCCAACGGACGCGGCTAGTATGTATATATATATATATATATATATATATTACCTATATATTATATATACTAAAGAATTTGAATCAATTTCTCCATCGCCGAATTACCTTTAAGGACCTGAGATAAAACATGCTAAAACGTCAACAATAATGTTGAGTGAATCCATAGAGTTTATATATAAAATCCATAAAATCCACTCAAATTAGCAAAAAGCCAAATAATTCATTTGACTGCCATTGTATGATTTTCCATCTTTGACATTTTTGATATCAAAAACATAACAAACTCCATTCATTATATTCTCCCTAACACATCAACTGTCCTTTTTTGTCTCTCTGATTCCACCAAATTCATTAACCTAAAAATTATATTCATTTAAATCACTTAAAAATATTTTTTAAATCTAAAGAATATTACGATTCGATCTCAGATTCATAATAAACTAATTGAATCATATGCAAATTACCCGAGTTCAATGAATCAAAAAAACCAAACACAATTTAGGGAAAAAAAAAATACATGATCATAATTATACACTTTCAGTTACCCAATTAAAATCAATCTTACCCCACATAAAATCCATCAAAATGAATCAGGAAATCCAAAAAATGACTACGAGAGAAAAAGAAACCCACGATAGTGGTGTTGGAATTCATATGAACGATTTCTATTTCAGGTGTTAAATTTTTTATCTTTATAAATTTGATGCTACAATTTATGGAATTTTTAATATTTATGTTTTTGTTACCATTATTTAACAACTTTATATTATTGCCATTGAAAATTTATTTAGTATATTTTGTATTAAGGGTGAAAATATGTTCTCTATTTTGATGCAACATAAATCTAATTTTTTATAACTCAATGCTCCTTTGTTTTACAATCAACATTGCTCGCTGTGATCTTTATCAAGTATATATAAGCTTTAACATTTATCTAAGGCTTTTTTATGCCTTATGCTAAATATGACATCATTTTTTTACATGCCTTAGATTATATATGATATAATGTGAATTTATTACCTTTTAAATCTATTAATAATCTTTTGTTAAAACAATTTCTTATCTATAAGCAACCCGTCACAACAGAGGAGCTTGCGGAGGCTACTTAGTATATATTATTTATATATTTTTATATATATATATATATATATATATATATTTACATATATCTATATATATACATATTGTTATATGTATGTATTTGTATATGTATGTATATGTATATATATGTGCTATGTTTCATATATTGTGTATATGTGTATATGTGTGTATTATGTGTATATGTGTGTGTTGTGTATATTTATATATATATTATATTTACTTTAGATATATTTATAGTATATATATATATTATATATATATATATTCTATATATATATTTATATATATGTGTGTGTGTGTGTGTATGGAGATGAGATCATGAGAAAACCTCATCTTGGTGAAAAACCTAGAAAACTCATCTACAACCATTGGATCAAGCCTTCCTCTCCTCCATTTTATCCAGCCAAAGTCTAAGGGTGGTTTTGTCACTCCCCTCTTTCTTCAGGGGGAACTTATGTAAATTGACACCTCTTTCATCCTTATCATATAAAAAACGTATTTTCTTCATTTCTTTCCTCTAGATCTTTCAAACCTTTTTTTTCTATCTAATTTTTGTTTTATCCACACAATTAACTCATCAAGCTAACTCTTATTTAGATGCAGTAATTTTACTCGTCCTAATTTCTCAATCCATCGATCATAGTAAGTTTTAGAATTGATTAGATTATATTTTTTTCTCAATCCCTTGATCACAACTCTTAGTTTTGTATCGATTTGATGAGTTTTTTTTATGATGCACTATACAGTTATTCGTTATCTATGTAACCTAATATCTAATTAATAGTTTCTTTTAATTTTTATGATTCATTCGTTAATTTATATCTGATATAATGAAATATATGTGTTAAATTAATAGTTTTTTTATAATTTTTGGGATTCACCATTAATTCATATATGATATCATGAAATATATGTGTTAGGTTTTTGTTTTATGAAAGTTACATTCGTGAATCATCATTTTTGTTTATTGATGTTTTGATTTTTTTAATAGTTTATTGAAATGATTCATTGTATAAAATAGTTATTTGAAACAAAATTGAGAAATAAATACTTGAAAATCATGTTTACAAAAAACTGCACACCAAGTGTTTGATAAAATGTCTGAATTAGATTTTTATAACTGCGATGCACTAATTTTATATCTTGATGCCCTAATTTTTGTGGATATATTTTATTTACATTGTGATGCCCTAATTTTTCATAAGTGAAGTAGCAAACTAGAACTTATATTGGTATGCAAATGTGAAATATTGCTACAGATCTTATGGTGCTTATATTGATAAGAGACCGTTTAACATGTATGCTTTTATTCAAGGACAAACAAGCAGGCACATGAAGATCGTTGAAAGGGGTTGTGAAGAAACTTGAGGAGGATAAGATACAATAAAACATAATCAATGTCGAGGTTGACGAAATTGATATACATATAAGGCAATTAAAGGAAAATAGGAATCAGGTGTTGTTAAATAATGAAGATTGGACTTCAGAGATCGATGGTATGAAAGCAACTAAGGAAGCAATTGAGAAAGAGATAAGGGAAGTTGCTAGAAAAATGGTTTGGCATATGCTAGTTTCTGAAATATCATTGATTTTGCATGTTAGAATTTTTTTTTCTTATGTATGTGTGTTATCAAATTACTGCATTTTCTTAATATGTTAGGATGTTTTTCTTATGTATGTTTGGAATTGTTTATTTAAACTTCTTATGAGATTATTAATGACATGAAAACTCTTCTTATCTTTTAACTCAATGAGTACCCTGGTTTAGTTAAAAAGAAAATGTTGATTAGATCAAGTAACAAACGAGCAAAAAATCTCAAGAAAAAAGGTTCCCATATCATGATTTCATAATAAATGTATGGGGTTGCTTGTTCATTTATCATACAAAAATCGAAAACCATACAAACCATGTATATCTATTCAAAGGCTACCAAATATCAAGACAAAAGCAACAACTTTGAACAACTTCTTGCTAATATAAATATCCTATTGATAACATATGATCCTTCAAATCTATCGCAAAAGAAGACTTTGAACTTTTGTAACGTGAGACCTTGATGTCAACACCCACACTAGAGTTTGGCTTATAAGTTCTTGCAGCACCTGTATATGGTAGACAGCCAATACTATTACCACCTGCAGGAAGAAAAAAGAATGAAAACATCTAAGACTTACCATACAGATGTTTAAATTAACCAATGAGATGCACTAAATCTAATGATAATAATAATCATTGATGCCATAATAATACTCATTGATGCCCTAATACTCTAATAATCTATGTACCAGTTCGTATTTGGTCTCAAATCTCAACTAACGTTAGGTAAAAGCGCATCTATAGCATCAAACTAGATAACTCAATTTTGACATGCGAGATAGCGGTTTCAAAAGTTTAAGGATTGCAACATAGGTGATCATGTTCATTTTGTCAACGCGAATAGAGTTTGGGAAGGACACGTTAACAGATGCAATAAATATTCATAATGATGTCATAATATTCATACAAACAGATGCACTAAACATTCACAATGATATGCATTAAACATACAAACAGATGCACTAAACATACAAACAGATGCCCTAATATTCATACGCTTAAAATTAACTAAATATATGCCCTGAATCATTTCAAACAGATGCCTTAATATTAACAAATAGATGCCCTAATTTTTAACAAACAAATGCATTGAATCTAATGATTTGTATTGTCCAACCATAATTATACAGGAACACTCGAAATAACACTTTTATTGAAATCTATATGAGGTCTATCACAGTCACCCATATGAAACCAAACAACAACAACTACTTGAAGATAATTAATTTATTTCTACTCATTTGCATAAACATCTAAACTAAATAGATGCCCTAAATCATTTAAAACAAATGCCCTAAACATTTGTCATACATACGCTTAAAATTAACTACTAAAGAATACGCGCTTTGCACTTTAGTCTGCATATTCATATCAGCAATTATGAAAAGCAATTCGAAGCGCTTATTTATCAAAACAAAAGAATTTAATAATGACAAATACCAATAAGAAGGAAAATTGGCCCCGTATCAGGCAAACCACCCAAAAATCGCCAATTTAACTTTTTCTAAATTTGCATAAGTTTTCAAAAAATATCCTATATTTTAATATAACGTATAAAATTTGTAGCTTTCATAAACATATGCATAAGTAATGATCATCTCGTAAAGAATATTGCAAGATCCCCTATTTTTATAACACATATGTCCTTTTTATAACATAGATGGCATATTTTATAACACTAGTTGGTTACCCGCGCATAGCGGCGGCAATAAAAAATTTACTAACTCAACTTTTTACATAATTTCCTACCCGCTTAGTAATTTCGTTTTACAAATGTATGTGTTCGTTGGGGTTTCCCGTAACTTTCCCGCAACACCATATTAACAACATCATTCTCGCATGTAAAAAAGACAACACTCTCTCCGAAAGTATATAGTTTTAACGTATCAAGTTTATATTTAATTAAGATTAAAGTTGTAAAAAAATATAAATCAACATAAAATAAACCCATTAAAATGTAAAAAAAAATTATAAAAATATATCAAAATTGATGTTGAATTAAAGAGCATAAAATTTTAAAAAATATGGTGAAATTAGATCAAAATAAAATTAAATAGATAAAAAGATATTTCAATTTGAAAATAAAGATGATTTTTTAATCAAAAAGTGACACATGTCACTTAATGATGTGATTCCAAAAAATGAGATGGATGGTCAAGATTGCACCTTCTTATCTTAATTTTTAATGGGTCCCACATTATAAATGTTTTATATAGTAGTATAGATAGATTACTTATTTTTACAACACATGTTCTTGTAATTTTCTATAGAAAAAATTGCTAAGAAGTTTTAGTTCATACCATTAAATGATGAGCTTTAGTATTAACGATCACATAAACAAACCCATATAAGAAGTACCATAATGCAAATCCAAACACTCATGTAGCTTTATACGCTTTTGTATGTCATCGTGCTCACCAAACCACATTTTAGGGGTTCTCTCACAGTCTCACACTACATGAAAATACCGAATTAGCAGCCCTTGCACCCAGCCCGCAGTTTATAGTCCCTGTCCAATTTGAATTATAGCTCACCACATAAAGCCTTAAGCTCACCTTATTTCCATCCAAGAAATATTTTAAAAAAATAAATTCCTCAAAAAGGATACGCTACTAACCATCATCGATGTTGCGCGCGCAAAAATCGTTTTTCTTCTTCTGCCTTTCTAAATACGCATACAAAAGCTAGTCGAATTGATAGTATTTAAATACGGTAAAAGTAATGGATAACTAGATATCTTCATTCAAACTTGATTGTCTTTTGTGAAGCCTCCAAGATACGCCACTTAGCATTGTCAAATTAAAACACGAACACGTTAAGATACAACAAAGAATACATGCTTGCACTTTAGTTTGCATATTCATATCAGTAGTACTAAAAAGTAATCTCAAGCGCTCATTTATCAAAACAGAATAATGCAATAATTACAAATACCAATAAGAATGAAAATTGGCCCCGTACCAAGCAAACCACCCAAAATAGCCAATTTAACTTTTTCCAAATCTGCATAAGTTTTCAAAAAATATCCAAGATCTTAATATAACGTACAAGATTTGTAGCTTTCATAAACATATGCAGAAGTAATTATCATCTCGTAAAAAATATTGCAAGATGCCCTATTTTTATAAGACAGATGACCTTTTTTTATAACACAGATGCCCTATTTTTATAACACAGATGCCCTAATATTAATAAACAGATGCCTTAATTTTTAACAAACAAATGCCTTGATTCTAATTATTTGCATTGTCCAACCGTAATTATATAGGAACACTCAAAACAAAACTTTTATTGAAATGCATATCACGTCTATCACTGTCACCCGTATGAAACCAACACCAACTAATTGAAGACAATTCATTTATTTTGTCATTTGCATAAACATCCGAACCAAACAGATGCCCTAATAGATGCCTTAAATCATTTAAAAGAGATGCCCTAAACATTTGCCATACATACGCTTAGAATGAACTAGGTAGATGCACTGAATCATTTGAAACAGATGCCCTAATACTTGAAATGACAACATTTATGGCTTAGATTATAACCCGTACAATATATTGCACATAGGGTTCATACGTGAGAAATTATTATATGCATTGATTCCTTAATTGATGCACTAAACATTTAAATGGATATATTAAGCCAGATTGTACATCATACATTTGTCGACTCGAATTTTTCCACAAATAAAAGAATTTCATATAATTATAAAGGCATGATTACATCTATTGCAATTTTATACAGTAGCTCGTTGCCATATTCAATTCTGCATGCTTGCTTAAGAAATCAAACTAAGGTAACCTATAAGCTAGAAAAATGAGCTTATGAATAATAATCTGATTCAAATAAGCTTATATGCCAAAAAAATAAGCTTAAACAAACACCCTCTTAGTCTCACCTCATGGTTCTTTCGCTTCACTCTTCCAGGTCGTCCTCTTCTGAACGAGCTAGTAAGTGAGAAATCAATGTGATTCTGTGAGTTTACTCTCACCATGAAAGATGGCTCATTAACCACCTGCCTTCCAACCCTATAAAGCAACAAATGCATCAAGGTAAAAATCTTGAACTTGAAAAAAAATCAGTAATATAAGGAAACTTGCAAATGTCATAAAAGACCGTATAACAAGAACACACGACAATAAGCAATGCATAATGTATTAATAACAACCAATTATTTCCCTAATACAATATTAGTAATGCATCTAACACACATACTCTCATTCCATTAGATGTTTTAATTGTACTCTGATGCCCTAATACAATATTAAACTGATGCCCTAATATAGCCTTAATACATATGCACTAAACAAATAAACTGATGCCCTAATACATTACTAATAGATGCCTTAAACAAATGAACAAATTGATACCCTAAAACCATAATATAACAGATGCCTTAAACAAACAAACAAACAAACTGATTATAATACAAATATATGCCCTTAATTAAAAATTAATGCTATTATAATATTAACAGATGTTGTAACATATTTTTTAGATGCATTGATCAAACAAAAAATTGATGTAACAAGTTACTTGATGCCCTAATCATACTAACAGATGCGCTAACGCTTATTTTAGATGCACTAATCAAACAAACAAATGCCCTAACTTATAACATGATGTTATTGCCATGCTAACAGATGTCGTGACATATTTTTTGATGCACTAATCAAACAAAAAAATGTTGTATCAAGTTAATGATGCCCTAATCATATTAACGAAGGCGTTAAAGCTTACTTTAGATGTGTTAATCAAACAAACAAATGCCCTAACCTATAACATGATGCTATTGTGATAATTACAAACGTCGTACCACATTTTTTGATGCACTAATCAAACAAACATATGCACTAACTACTTACATTATTCACTAACATAACAAACACGTGACGCACTAATAAACACACATGCTGCAAATTAATGCATCACAATTATAAAATCCCATTCAGACATTTCATCAAACACGTGGTGTGCAACATTAATAAACACTTTTTCATGATTTTTTTGTCAAATTTGTTCAATATCTTGAAGAAAACATTATGATATGCTTATAATCTTTCAACAAAACTTCAAAAATCATTAGATCTTCAATTAAGTTTTGAAAAATTAAAAAAATTAGTACACCTATAAGTTAAATCTTGACTTTCTTCATTATCATGTGATTCACTAATCAATTAACAAACACTAATCAATTAACAAACACAACCTTAATCGAATTAAACATCACGGCACTTACAAGTATTTTGATCGGACTAAAAATTGCTATTCTTCATTAAAATTTCTCAAATCATGGAATTGATGTTTTTGTAATCGTGTTTTTGATCAGGTTATTTTGGTGTTTTTTTAGATCGTGTTTTGTGGTTGTTAGTATACTAAGTACTAATGAGAGTTATACATCTTCCACCTTTTTTTAATTATTTACCCTAAAGTTTGACATATTGGCAAAATCTACCTTGTAGTTTTATTTTCTAGGTTTTCTATGAATATGAGGTTTTCTCTAGAACCCATCCCTATGTATATGTATATATATATATGTATATATATACACACACATATATAGTATATATGTTTTTGCCCTGACAATGTACGCATCGCCGATCGTACTTTAGAAGTATAATAATTAAGCGACATAATGATAGGTCGTGATTGTTTTGCCGATTGTTCGGGATTGCTTCGACTATTTGATCGCCGTCTTCGATCAAGGTGAGTTCATAGCATCGCTTTTAAGTGTTTTAAATGTTTTTAAACCCACGAGGGGGATACTTGCTGTTTTAAGAAAATGAGAACGCAATATGTTTTGATTTTAAATATGATTTCATTCACCACTGAGTATATGCCTTTTACTGTGTTGCCGTTAGTTGCCTTGTTGATGGTGAACGCTAATGCATTAAATAGATCTATTGGGTTTGACAACCTTGTCCGCGGTATAAATCAATTGTGAGCACCTTGTAACGGACATTGTGTGGTTAGTATTAGGAGAAGTGGCATACTTCTCGGACATTATTTCGTCCTACGCGATGAATGTGTTAAGTTTCGGTGCATGGGCTCATTTAGTTGGAAATCAATATTTTTATAACTTGTCTTACGAGCAATGTTATATGTTTTGTTGAACCAAATATACGTTCTAACTGTTAATTGTAAACTCTATGAATTCACTGAACGTTTGTTGACGTTTTTAAGCATGTATCTCAGGTTAGTTGTTGTCGATGGCTTAGATGGGACGGAACGCGGATATCAAGGACGGTGACTTGGTGAAGCAGTGTCATAGATTAAAACAACGTTTTAGAAACTGAGTCGTGTTATGACTTTTAGAAATACAATTTCTACGTTGGTATTGGGACCTATGTAACTCTGATTTTTCTCATAAATGAAATGAAATTGTTTTATAAACGTATCTTTGAACGTTTACTGTGACTCGTTTGCATGTATTATGAAGTAGCACACCAAATGTTGTATTCCGTTGCGTATCGTATGTTGGGGGTGTTACAGAGTGGTACCAGAGCACGAGTTGTAGTGAACTAAGTCGTTTTACAAAACTTGGACTACAACTGTTTTCGGAAAATTTTCACGAGTCTTTCACCGATGTCCGATATCCGCGCGCGCATCGTTCTTGATCCATCCTTAGAAGCATATATTATAGTATATATATATATATATATATATATATATATATATATATATATATATATACATATATACGTATATATATACATATATATATTCATATATATACACGTATATAATCATTACTTATACCAAGTGTATCCCACTTGTTACACACATAATATATACAGTATATTATGTATATATAGTATTTACGTATATAACGTATATAAGGTATAGACGTATATTCTATATACGTATATACGTACTATATTATATTATATTTAATAGATATATATATTACTATAGTATATAATATTACGTATATTCGTATGTTATATATATAGTATATATATCTACGTTTATATATTACGTTATACGTATGATATATATATATACGTATAATTATGTATTTTATATCTATATCTATATTTATTTATATATAAAAATTATATAACGTATATATATTATATATATATTTATATAATATATTTATATTATATATATATCTACTATATATACGTATATATATATTATATTTATAAGTATATATTATATATATATATTATATATATATATATCTTTATATATATCGTATTATTTATAATAATTATAGTATATATATATACATTAGTATATATATATCTATATATACGTTTACGCCAATTCGTATATATATACGTTATTATACTATTTATAAATTATATGTTTTTATATATCTATTGTATATATATATATTATACGTAATATATTTATATTTTCGTGTATTTATATATATATACGGATATATTATATAATTATATATTTATAGTATTATATATATAGTTATACATACAATTATACGTATAATCCTATATAATATACGTTTTATAAGGTATATATTTATACGTATATACTTATATATATATTATATGATCTTTATATATACATATATATATATATATATATATATATATATATATATATATTTGTATGTATCTATATATACGTTTATATCGTATATAGTATATAGTATGTATACGTATATAAGTTTGTAATACGGTTCTTTTTTAATATGTATATTTACCGTATATTTATATTTACGTATCTAGTAGATATATTTTTATTATAGTATCTATATATATATATATATATATATATATATATATATATATATATATATATATATATATATACGTATGTATACGTATATACGTATGTATACGTATATACGTATGTATACGTATATACGTATGTATACGTATATACGTATGTATACGTATATACGTATGTATACGTATATACGTAATATATAACGTCATTATATCATCTATATACGTTATTAAAAGGTGATATATACTACTATATATAATGCTTTAATATATATATATAATAAGTATATCTACTATACGTATATATATCTATATATATATATATATATATATTTTTATATCTTATATTATATAATATATTATATATATATATATATATATATAGTTTATGTAGATATAGATATAAAATGTATATAGATAATACAGTATATGTATATATACGTATATATACGTATATACGTATATATACGTATATACGTATTTTACGTAGATTATACGTATTACGTATATATCGTTTATACGTATACGTATATACGTATATATATACGTATTATACTCTATTAATATATTTATATATATATATATTTTATATATATTATATACGTATACTATATTATATCTACGTATCTAGATAGTATATATATCCGTATATGTATATTTATAGTATATGTTTATATATATAATATATCGTTTATATATATACATATACGTATATATATATATATATATATATATATATATATATACGTCATCCGTTCTATGGTGTACGATTCTATATATCTTGATATTCACTTCTTGCGAAGAGTTTAATTTCTTTAAACACTTCGATGCGATATGATAAAATCATTTTGATACATGATAAAAACATCGTTGTTATATGATTATCTTCGAAACTTTTTCGCGACTTTACTTTTCATCTTTTGATGATGTTGATTCGTCGTATTTTGTCGATCCCATTGGGTGATTTATTGTTCGACGCTGAGTTCGAATATTTTCCCATTGCTTTTAAATCATATATGTTGTTTCGTAACCTATTGTTTTGAAATTTTCCAGTTGATGAGAGTGTGACTTTTATATGTCATCCCATGAACCCTCATTGTTTGGGAAAATGACTATTAACTTACTACCGCGTAATGCGTCGTTTGGAAACATCCGTCTTTGAAGCTTTCGAATAAAGTTGGTGTGTTCGCGTTTCAATCCTCTCGTATCGACCTCTACTTAGTAAGTCATGAAATGTTTGATTCTGGAAATCTATGAGTTTTTGTGTTGGAAGGAGTGTTAAGTCATTGGGTATGGCTTTGTATTGGCGTTTGGAGGAATTAAAATGGTGTTTGGTTGGATTTTGAAATAGACTTTACGGCAGTTTGTAACCAGCAGGTTGTGGGGTTGATTGTGAATTATTTTTGGTCTTACGGCACCAGGGAAAGCCAATTGAGATGTTGGTACATGTTTAAAGTACATGTGGTGAGTTGGATAGAATTTTAACTCTTCCGGATGAGTGAGATATTGTCGTTTTTCTAAAACTAGTCAAATCTGGTATACCATTGGGAAAAGAAGTATAACTTCATATTTTTGTAATAACTTTTCAAAAGAAATTTTATGTACCTGTAGAAGGCCTTTAGGGCTATCACCTCCAACTGGTTTCACATCAAAAGCATCTATAAATTTCAAATTACCTCATTTTCGTAAACTACAAGAATTTGTCAAAATTTATTTGAAGACTGCTTTGGGATAGCAGCTTGTTGGATACGTTTCAAAATATTTTTAGTCTATGAAGACCTGAGAAATTATACTAGGAGGTAGAGAAACCTCTTAGGTACATGTAGGAATTCGGATGGAGTCATATCGACGCCCGACGAATGAGATATCGCCGAAATGGCAAAACTAGTCAAAAATTGAGACCAAAATTTGAATGAGTAATAAGTTCAAAAACTTATATAGCAACACCTAAATATGTAAAATTGTAAGTTCTAGATATTGAACAAATTTATATTTGAGCGGTCGTTTTAGCTTTTGTGGACACACGGTTTAGGAGATACACTTAATTTAGTGGAGCAATAAAATTCTGGAAAATGGCAGCGTTGATAGATAGGGGCAAAATGATAATTTCAACTTGGTTTTGAAACTTTCTAGGCAGTGGGCCCTACGTTTTTGGAAAATAGATTTGAAATGCTTTCCGTAGATGAAAACCTCATACCTTTATCATCCACGGACTAGTAAGTAGGAGGATTTCAAGATTTAGGTTTATTTGATTGAGGTTATTATTGCCTCAGAGTTTTTATCTTATCACCGGCGTGGTGATTGCGCACTCTTTAGCTATTACTTTTGATTTAGAACTCTAGGAGAGTTCATGTATATGTAGTTTATGTATTGGAAACTTAGAATCATCATGATTGTTTATATCGATCTTGGAACCGGAGATTGTAACTTTCGGGGGATTTTTGGTTGTACGTGTACTACCCCCAGCGTTGTTATTATTATGGTTTTGAGACTATGATTATGAGTTTGTATGATTATGGATATTGATATTTTGAGTGGCCTTGTCACTGGATTGACTTAATCACGAGAGTGAAATGATCCTGGTTGGTGGATCTTTCGCACGCGTGTGATACTTGCTTGCATTATCCATAAGTGGGTATTATTTTTGAAACTTGCTGTGACCGTTGAGCAAACTGTATTTAATGATGCTTTGTGAATTGATAATTTTAAAACTGTGAATTGCTATAACGAATTTGTGTGTTGAACAAATGTCGTTGCGCGAATCATACTGATTTTGTTGTATAAACTGTTGGTGTGAACAATGGAAAAATGTGTTTTCAAATTTCATAAATTAACCCTATGGTGTCAAATAAATTTTCTTTACAAAAAAAATATAATAACATAAAATAATATATGTATAAATAAATTCCCTCTTAAATAATGAGAATGAGAGATGGTGCTATCTTCTTTTCTCTCTTTTGAAACAACTCTATTTTATTTTTATCTAATGTTAATTTTTTTTATTTACACGTATAGCGTATGAAAAAGGGACGTTTTGACGAGGATGGACATGATGTTGTTTGGTCCTCAATTATGCATAACTTAATCAACTATGCATAATTTAGGAAGAACCGCACTATGTCGGGTAAGAATCATCACCTTCAAAATGCTTAATAGTTGAGATAAATGTTTGGGTCAAGCTTCCAGAGGGAGAAAATATTTTACCCCTGCTACAGATTCTTATGCAAGTAACCCTACTCCTCTTGACTGCATGGAGAGAGTCTCATGCGAGTCGTTATGACCACGTCGTCCTGAAGAGAAAGATACCTACGGTATTTTTCGAAACAAGTGTGTCTAGAAAAGAGTGAAATTTAGTTCGTGGTAATATAGACCGGTAATTGTTATGAAGACGCGTCAAGACCAAGTATAGTCGGTGTGCTAGTAAGCAATGGTAGATTTGAGCTACCAAGGGTGTAAACCTGATACTGACACTAAGAAGGAATCTTCTTGGAGACGTGAAGATCCTTAAGGTGGGTGGAAGCTGAATGGTTAGATTCGAGGTTGAAAATGAGAAATATAGAAGACTTCTCCTATATTGGAAGTATGTTGCCTTTGATGTATCAACTGATGGCCGTGAAGAAGACTTCTTTCCCCGAAATGGAATATAGTGGTAGTGTGGTTGTAAGTAAACCGAACATCGTCGAGGATTAGAATAAGGCACTAAGCGACACCTGACCTAAGGTTAGTGGTCCTTACTCCTTGACGTAACGACTTAGTGTACGTATAAAAGAGCGAAAAGATTGGAGACTTTAGCCGAAGGGTAACATCCGTTCCCATCCTTGGGAACCAATCATATTAGCAAATGCCTTAAGCCAAACGGTATTGATTTAGGAATGTACGTAGTTGTCTCAACTTGATTAGTTGAGTCATCTAGGATTCGATGCGATGCTTTAGGACTGAGTCGACTATGATAGTCGCGATGCATAAATGTTGAAATTTTTATTTTATTTTTCGTCAAACGAGCAACGAGCCCATGATGCTCAATTGTTTTCTTGATTGTTTTTAATTTGTCTTTTGACAATATGTGTTACTAGCAGGATTATCGCTACCGAATTAGGTGAATTATGTGCTTTGAATGTTAATGAGCGCTTATGTCGCTTTTGTGTAGCCATGATATGTCTTAGGACGTGAATGGAAGGGTATATTTATCCAGATGTAGATGAAGGTTGATCTGAGTGGTGCGCAAGCCTGATAGTCCATTGTCAATTGTGGGTTGTCAACTCGCAAGCTTGACTATGGTTGGCTAAAAATCTAACCGTGATTTAGTCGAGATCATTTCCAAAAATCTTGGCCATCTGGCAAGCCGGGTATAATGAGCAATCTAAACAGTTGGGTATGAACCCGCGTGATAAGCATAACCATTGCTGAGGCTTTCCAATAAGTGAGCATGATTATTTTGCTAAAACTTATAGAAAGCAAGCATGAATGTTGCTAAGCGTGATGATAAGCTAGGTAGAAATATAAAGTCATTTTGAAATGACTAATAGGCGAATGCGTGCTTAATTGAATATGTGATTTTATATGATAGCGCTATAGTGCGTTCGATGGGGTCATGCGTACTCTGGAATATTTTTTGCAACCGGCAGGGCATTATTAAATGAGACCGGGAGGGCGACATGTGTATTTTGGTTTTTGGATACTAATGAGTATTTTGGTCTTAGGATGATGACGTATAAATATATATATGTCGATTTTGACTATTGATGTATATTATGGTTTCGATTGTCGACGTATCTTTTGATTTTCGTTAGCGACATATGTTTTGGTTTTGTTAAAATGATCACCAAACTAAGATTTGGGTTGATCCTTCGTTTAGAACCTATTGTTTAAAAACGACGCGATTTATGTTTTCTTGGATATGTTTAGCGACGTATTTTGTATATTATAACAAGAGCAGTTGTAATTATTTTTTGATTTTTATTGATATGGATTATAATTTGTCTTGTTGACTTTTCGTCCAGAATAGTCAAGATGAGTATTATATCAAGTGGTTTTTGCGTTCGAGCACGTGAGACCGTCTATTCGTGAGGAAGCTGTCTCACCATAAGAGAAATCGAGACGAGTAAGAAAGGACAAGCACCGGGACGACGCTCCTTAAGGTGGGTGGAATGTAACAACCCGAGTTTCACGACGTGTATGACGATCGTGAATCCGACGTCATAATCATTATTTTATAAATTGTGTGAACGAACGTCAACATTTAAATTTTATTTTTTGTAAATAATTATTTTTCATATTTTATTACGAACGGAAATTAGAAAATTTTATTTTAGACGTTTCGCGAGTTAACGTTTGACCGCGCGTTCATTAAACGTTTTAAGCAACGTAAAAATTTACGACGCATCTCGTTATTATTTTAAGATCGTAAATTTATTATTTTTATGTTCCTTGTCTTGAGCCGGACTCGCGTTTTAAAGTGTACACATTTCATTAAATGTTTTAAATTAAATTAGTGTGACGGAAATAAAATTGGTCTTGGAAGTGAAATCCCGAGCCGCGATTGTCGGTTTTTATTTAAGTAAAGAAATGGTTTGTCAAAATCTAAACTAGAAAAGAGGGGATGAGTAAAGTTGTCATTTGATCAAAGTGGTGCAAGTATAAAAAGGGTTTTACTTCCACTTTTATTCATTTTTACATAAACAAACACACACATTCTCCTCCCTCTCCTCCCTCTTCGTCGACCGCCACAAACAACCACACCACTGCCACCAAGAACCGACATGCACTATGATCAAGTTATATTTTCTTAATCCTCGTGTCGAGGCCTACGTTTCCATATAATAAAATCTAACATGCAATGGTTATTTTA
>BQNB010028287.1:2567-56791 GCA_026074375.1 Tanacetum coccineum | reverse complement strand
TAGTTTCCTCAACTGGTATAGTTCCTCTGGTAGGCTCCCTGTTCCTGCTGTCATGATTCCTGGGTGCCTTGCATTCCTTTACAAAGTGTCCTCTCTTGTGGCAGTTGAAACAATCCACCTTGGACTTGTCAAACCTAATTCTTTCTTTGTTGTCCATGTCCAGCTTCCTTCTAATATTCTTCAGGAATCTTCTTGCCCTCATAGTCAGCATAGCAATGTTCCACCTCAAATCCATCTCTTCGAGATCACCAGGATTGATTTGTTGTAGATCTTCATTATCTAGTTATGGAATACTTGGTTGGCTAGTAAAGAATGAATAAATCACAGCATCACTCAAATTTTCAACAGTTGTTGAGCTATCAGCAGCACCCTAACTGCTAGCAGTATTAATACCCTGAGCAGTATTAACTGCTCTAGTTGCACTGTTAGTGCTGCTAGAGGACAGAAAGGCTACATTGTGTGAGTTTGTGGTTGATCTAGATGTCCCCTTGACCTCTGATTCATAATCCTTTAGGTTGTTAAAGAGGTCATCCAAACTCAATGTCTATCTCTGGTTTGTTCCTCCACATAATAGTATGCATAGTCCATTCTTGTGACAAACTTCTCAAGAACTTCTGATTGATTTCTTCTTGAGGGATAACTTCACCATGCATCTCCAGTTGACTAATTAGCTTTTGAAGCCTTTTATAAGTTTTCTGAATCACTTCTGTGATGGATGCAGCAAAGTTTTCATATTGATGCTTCAGAAGATTTTTCTGAGTTTTCTTTGTAGTAGTATTACCTCCAAATTTGTTCTCAATAGCCTGCATCAGTGTCTTAGCATCCTTGTATGAGTTGAACTTTAATTGATGCTCATTAGGTAAGGCCATCAACAAAGTGCATCTTGCCTTCAACTATGCCCTTCTTTGTGCCTTCTCTTCAACACTTGTAGGAGGGATAACAATCTCTTTACCATCAACAGTTTTTGTTACTATGGGTGCATTACCATTTTCTATGATCTCCCATAGAGTGTAATCAATGCACTATAGGTACTGCTCCATCCTCATCTTCCAGAGATCATACTCACCAGGTTGGAGTATGGGTAGCTTGATGGTTTGAGTAGATTGAGAATCCATTGCTTCTTGAAAAAGTAGATCTTGTATGTAGTAAAGTTTCTTCTTATTCAAAGCTTCTCACAAGCTCTGATACCACTTGTTGATCCTAATAGAATAGATCTTGCTTAGCTTGTATAAGGCTAAGTTGTATTGAATAAATCCAAAACAACTATGATAGAAACTTTGATTGTGAATATCAAAGACTATGCGGAATCTAGTCAATGATACTAAGAAGAATTTCAATGAAACAATAATGAATAATAACAAACAGTTCTCCAAACTTTCAGCCTCTATATAATATGAACACTCTTAATAGTGTTAGGGTTTACAAAACCTTGAAGCTAAACGACTTAGATACTTTTCTAGATTAGATATATATTATCTCAAACTCTATACCCTAAGACCTCCTTTTATACACCAAGGAGTCCTACATGGCTTACAATCTTTTCTAAGTTATCATGATCTTCTAAACAAATAACTTATACATATCTTTTACAAAAATAACTCATACTTATCCCGTAAGTAATAAACAATCTTCATCTTTATCCTTTCTCTTGTCTTATCCTCTGACTGTATTGAAACTCTTCTAGGCAGTTTGTAACTTTATACCAGCAGCATTATCTTAGCATTCTTAACTTCCAAACCGCTCAAAAGCTTTTAAATCCCAACACCACGTATGTTAGCAAGTGTTTGACTTGTGCAAAGGTTAAAGATGAGCATCAGAAACCATCTGGGTTGCTGCAACAACATGAGATTCTTGTTTGGAAATGGAAAAGGATCACTATGAATTTTGTGAGTGGACTGCCAAGAACGCCGAGTGGGTATGATACACTTTAGGTTATTGTCGATCGACTGACCAAATCAACTTTTTTCCTACCAATAAAGAAGACTATAGTCAATGGAGAAGCTCACACTAATTTTCTTGAAGGAAGTTAAGTGTAGTGCATTGTGTTCCACGTTTTGATCATTTGGATCGAAGATAGCCACATTAATGTCAAGATTCCTAGAAATCGCTTCAGGAAGCTTTGGGGAAGAATTTTGATATGAGGTACCACATACCACCCTCAACAGGATGGTCAAGATCTACAGGAAAATAACAAAACCCTTGAAGATATGTTACGTGCCCGTGTGATCGAATTTGGAAGTAGTTGGGATCGCCATTTGCCATTGGTCGAGTTCTCATACAATAATAGTTATCACACGAGCATTAAGGCTGCACCATATGAGGCTTTGTACTAACGAAAAATTAGATCACCTTATGATGAGTAAAGGAATGGGGATAACCACTCACCGCTCCATAATTGATTCGTGAAACGACCCGAAAGATTCATTAAAATTAAAACCGTTTGTTTAACTGCCCATAGACCGTCCAAAAATCTACGATATAGAAGAACTAAGCCATTGGAATATTAATGTCGGTGATATGGTCCTGCTCAAAGGTATCGCCGAGTAAGGGCTCAGTGCGTTTTGAAAGCGCGGAAATTAAAGTCCTTTTAAAGGGATTCAAAGTACTTTCATGTATTTGAATCTTAAGAAATGATTAAGCGGAAGGCGAATATTGTTGTACCTGATGAATGAGATTCAACTTAATGAAAAATTGCATATGATTGAAAGAGCCAGATGAAATGTTGATATAGAAGTTAAGCGCTTAAGCAAAGTCCAGATAACCTACTAAAAGTTCGTGGAATTCGCAAAGAGGTCCAAAAATATACTTGGGATCGTGAGGATCAGATTTAGGAAACAAGTACCCTCATCTCTTTTATACAAGAAGAACGAAGCGAGAAAAAGAGCGAATAATTCGAGCTGAGCACCGAGACAACGCTCATAAAAGTGTATGGGATAATGTAACAACCTAGTTATCAAGGTCAATGTTTAATCCCGAACTAATGATAATTAATTTTATAGTAATTATAAATATTCTCGTCATGCTAAATAAGGATAGGTGTAAAATTTCCATTTATTGGGCAATTACAAGCCATACTTAAGTTTTTCACTAATTTGTTTTTTAGCATATGAGAAAAGACATAAAAATTAATGTTGTCGCTCCTAGATTGTGATTAAGTTAATTTTTGTATTATAAGGCGTATCCCCCGATTTTTTAAAAAAACCAGAGTTTAAAGGTCGTGTTTAACCCGAGATTTAACGTTTATATTATACGTTTTAAAGTAAAATTATGTGACGATTAAATATAACTAACGAGTGTAACCTGAGTCATGCCGATTTTATTAACGAAAGAAACCACAGTTTTTGAATAAACTTTGAAGGAACTAGTGAGAAAGATGGACTAAAATTGTCAAATGTATAAAGTTGTATTCTATGAAAAGCCAACCAACACGATCACTGTTTAAACTCTTTACATCCAAAATATTTAATTTTCTTCCTCCTCTCCTATCTTTTCGAGACAACCCAGCCAAGCAATAACCACACATAATTCATTGATTTTCCAACAGCAAATAATCATTTACATATATTATTGATCCTTGTATCGAGGCCTACAAATGCCACTATTAAAATCCTACATGCATTAAGTTTTGAAGAAGTTAGATTTTTGGTTAATTCTTGAACTTTTCGAGTATAAAGGGGTGTTTAAAAGAGTTAGATTAGTGTTGTATTCAAGTTGGTTGATTGAAAAAAGGTTGGTTTATTTGGTCTTGGTGGTTCGTCTGATTTCAAAGCAAAGGAGGAAACCATATTTGTTTTTTTATAGCATTGTGAGCTTCTAGTTATGTTTTGTGTTGATTAAATTGTTGATATTGCGTGAATTATGATTATTGATATAAGATTCAAGTACGGAAATTATTGAAAGCATATTTGATTATTGACCAAAGTTTGATGGTTTTGGTATGCTTAAATAGGAATATTAAGCCCATGTTTTAAAGTCAGGATTAATGTCAAAAAAATCGTTTTGATATGTTTTGTGTGACCAAAAAGTATTTGACTAACCGTAGCTCAGTCAAGAAAAATTTTGAAAGTTATTTATTAAATGAAAATATAGTGTTCGCCATTATTCTAACTTTCGCTAGGTGGATCGTCACGTAACTCTTAATAACGAACGTTTTACGGCCGAGTCAAGTTTGGTTATTTTTGGTGTAAAAGTCAACTACGAAGTTTGACTTTTGAAAGTCAAACTTGCGTATACTTTTGAATATGGTTTGTAATGAGCAATGTTCGTAATGTTAGTTAATTGATGATGAAATATGAAGTTCGGATTATATTATCCTTACTTTCGGCAACTTTCTAAAAATAGAAACTTTATGGAAAACGTTATGAATAATTTTAGTGCTCCACAGTGAAATGTTGTTGCTTACGCACTGGATATAATAGTATAATAATTGTATATACGTCTTAAGTGATATATATAATTTAGTTAAAATGGTGTAGGTGCTTAAAGTTGTTAAAATGAGAAGCAACAAAAATTGCACAAATGTCACATTTATTTATTAGTTTTTGTCCCCGAGTACTATTGTATGGTTTGTTGCACAGTATTTGAAAGGTTTTGGTTCGAGTACACCAGTTGGTTCTCTAATTTTACGATTACAAGTTTTCCTTATATTATCAGTTGTGTAACATATGTTTAACATTTTTTTTGTTAATTCCGATTTTACTTGTAAGAGTGTCATCATTGAATATGCTAATAAATGTTTATTTATATTGATAGTCTTTTTGTTAAGCAAAATTATGTACATATGTATCACTAAAAATATTACGTATCAACTTTATTAGTGAGTATCTATCAATTTTTTATATATAAAGCTTTTAATGTCATGTATCTACTATTAATTAAATCACATACTAATTAATAGATTCAATAGTTAACATCACTTCTCATTTTAACAACTTTAAGCTACTACACTACAATAACCCTACCCTATATATATATATATATATATATATATAATATACTATAATATATATATATAAAGTAATAAAATAAATATATAAAATAATATATATATATATAATATAATATCTATATATATATATATAATAATATATATAGATAGCAAGTATGTATAATATGAATTATTAACTTTAGTCACGTACCGCTATTCTTATATAGTCGCGATTAAGACATGAAGGCAATTGCGTCTTGTTGATTAGACTGGATTGGATCTTTTGCTTAAGTGAGTTCATAGCCTCACAATTTAAAATCTTTTGATTATTTTTTAAACCCGCGAGGTGGGATACATGGTTTGTTTTAAAAAATCTAAACACAATATGTATTTTATGGTATGCTGGACCCAATTATGAGATTGTTTCCTCATAAGTATCATATGTCGAAGTCCCTTATTTCATGAACCGATAAATATCGCCTTTCGATGATGAATGCAAATGAATAAATAGATCTATTGGGTTTGACAACCCTGTCCGGGGTATGAATCCTTGTGAACACCCTGTCAAACGGACATTTGTATTTAGGAATTAATAGTATATGACAGTCAACCTTGTTCAGATTGGGCAAATTAACATATGAAATGACATATTGAATTGTTAGCCAACGTTCAATGTCATGAGCTAATTGTGCGTGCAAGAAAAGAGATAGTTTAACTTGAAATTCATTGCATTCTTTCGCGAGAACTAATTGTGTTCAAAGATTATTACTTATTGATTATTTTAAACTCTATGAATTTCACTCAACAATGTTGTTGACATTTTAACATGTTATTTATCCGGTAACCAAGATAAGGCAATGAAGCGTGGAGGTGTCGTAGCGGTGATGGAAATATGGAGAAATACTACTTGTTGTTTTCCTTGTCATTCAAAAACAATGTCTAATTTGTTCTAAAACAAATGTCATTATTGTTGAAATAATAGTTATCAAATGATGCAGATTGGATTCGGTTGCGATTCTGTGGGGACCTAAACGCATTTTAACTCTGATTAATAATGGAACACATGTTTGTTAAACGTCTCATTTGGGTCGTTTCTATTATCTTAGTGAATGGTGCTATTTAGTAACACCAAATTGCTATTTCCGTTGCGCAATCTAAGGTTGTTTAAGTTAGGGGTTTACAGTAGATAATTTGATAATGAGGGTGCAATTAGGAGAATATGTAATGCCAATAGATTACACATAACTTCTCGGCTCCACGCACTCCTCAATCAAATGGTGTGGTTGAAAGGAAAAAATAGGACACTTCAAGAAATGTGTAGGACTATGTTGAACGAGCAATCGTTACCACAAAAGTTTTGGTGTAACGTGGTAGATACTTCAGTATACATTCTCAACCGAATCCTAATAAGAGCCATCCTAGGAAAAACACCTTATGAACTCTTGTAGAGGTAAAAACGCTACTCTTGACTATTTAAGAGTATTTGGAAGCCAAGTGCTTTATCTTAATACACCAAAGACCTACCTTACCACTTTGACCCAGAAGTCATACGAATGTGTCTTTTTAAAAACTCCTCCACAATAGTATAATGCATACAATATCCATAATAACTCATAAAAATCAAAGAATCACTAAAGTGTGACATTCGATGAAACTACCTCCACCCTCTAAGACATCACCCCTTGGTGATGATGACTAAAGAAGAAGAAGCATTAAGTTTACCGAAAAAGAAAAACATAGAAAAAATGACCTAGGAATGAAACTTTAAAGAGTTGACCAAATAGTACATAATAAGGAATCTAGAAACTATCCATTAGAAAAGTCATATAAACCTTAACCAAAGAACCCTATAGATCAACAAAGACCAAAAAACCAAAGAAACTTCTTTTGTTTTATATCAACTATAAGAACCTAAGAATGTGAATGAATCCTTAAACGGGATGATAGTTGGATAGTCGCCATGCAATAAGAAATTAAATCAATTCATTGCTAAAACGAAGTTTAGTAGTTTAGTGTCCTTAACATAAAAATGAAAATCAATAGGAACTAAGTGGGTGTTGTAGAAATAAGTTAGACGAGAATTAGTATCGTTTCTCAAATAAGTGCTAGGCAAGTTGCTCAGGCTATAAACAACAATAGGGCAACGATTATTATGAAAATAATGCCCCCAGTTGCTGTGCTTGAGTTAATTAGGATACTATTAGCTTATGCTTGTGCTTTAGATTTTAAATTATTGCAAATGGATGTAAAAAGTGCATTCCTGAATGGTTTTATCAAAGAGGAGGTATACATGGCACAAACTCCAGGATTAATTGATTTTGAAAAACCAGATCATGTTTTATAATTAAGAAAGTTAAATTGTCTAAACAAGCACCCAAGCACTGGTATGATAGATTAAAATCGTTCCTATAAACATGTAGATAACAAACCTCTTTTTACGTAAAAAAAAGTTCAAATCTTATCATCGATCAATATGTCGATGACATTATAATTGCTCGACTAGACAGACATGTGTGATGAATTTGCCAAACCATGCATGACGAGTTTTTGAGATGAGCAAGAAGTGTGAACTTAACTTCATCCTTAGATTACAAATAAAACAAATAAAGATGGATCTTCTATAATCAATATAAATATATAAAGAAATGCTAAGAAATTTTGCTAAGTGAAGATTCTAAACCAATAAAAACCTCCATTCCTCCGATACTAAACTCACAAAGATGAAGAGTGTAGTCGAAGAATAGTACCAAGTATCGATGCCTGATAGGTAAGTTTTATTATACCCTAAAACACAATAGGAACCCGATATCATGTTTAATGTCTGTCCTTGTGCCGCTTCCAAGAGCTCCCAAAAACCTCTCACTCTTTGAAGTCGGTTAAGCGTATATTCTGATATATTAAAGCACTATGCACTTAGGATTATGGTATCCTAAGAGGGACCGTGCATAGAAACATGTATATAAGCCTGACTCGAGGATCATGCGGATGATTATGTTGACCGAACAGAGCACTAGCGGTATTTGTAGTTCCGAGGTATGTTGTTTGACATCATGTTCTCGAAGAAACAAACCACTCTTGGCTATATATCCTCTACCGAAGCCGACTACATAAGCGCGGATAAGGCATGTACAACAATAACGTATGGGTGAAACAAGCTCTTATCGACTACGACGTTCGACTCGATGACGTCCCGATCATGTGCGACAATAAAGGCGCGATTGACCTTAGCAAAAACCCGGTGCAACATTCTCGAACCAAACACATCGAAATTCGTCACCACTTTCTTCGTGATAATGTCCAGAAAAGACATATCTCAATCGAAAAAGTGTTCCGTCCGTCGACAACATCGCCAACATTCTTACAAAACCTCTCAACGTAAATCATTAATAACAACGTCTTGTTTTTAGGAATGATAGAAGAATTCCATAAATCGTATTAGTCCCTGCTCTTTCTTCTTTCTAAATTCTAGTCCATTGTTCCATTCCGTATCGTGACAACTTAAAAAACTTCCATACAGAAGTACTTTGAGCAATTTTAATTCACGAAATTAAAATAAAACGTCACTCCCTCTTTTGTAAAAGTCTCAACGCAAAACTAAGTCTAAAATCCTAGCTGAGGGCTGCCCCATATCTCAGTCTGCTCCCAAAAAACAATTACAGCGTCCCCCATTATCGATTATGGACCGCCAACAGCAAACTCGTGTATTTCACACTTAGTCAAAATTTTACCAAATAGGCCATAAACCGAATAAACCATAAGTCCAAGTATAAGCCGAAATCACAATACGCCATAAGCTCAAAATATAAGCCAAACTAATAAGCCTAATATAAATACGCCATAGGCTTGAATAAGCCATAAGTAAACCAAAACAATCAAATGGCCATAACTCGATAAGCCGAAACCAATATAAGCTAAACCCAAATAAGCTGAAGCTAAATAAGCTCGAAATTAAAGAAGCTATAAGCCTATAAGCCAAAAACAATCAAATGGGCCAAGCCCAATATTCTTTTCTTCTCTCCTTTTTTTTGCCGAAACCAACAAAGGCCCAAACATCAAATAAGCCCTAAATTAGCTTATTTTAAAGCAAAGTTTCAAAAGTATGCCCTAATAAGCATTTGACTTAAAAATAAATTTACCACCACAACCATAAAATAAAATTTACCACATCAAGGTTTATCATCATCCTTTTTGTACTCGACGCAAACAAACACCCTCTTTTTCAATTCGTTTTGTTTTAAGGTTTTAATTTTTATGACGATCAACTTGTACAACTAATATTTAGACATCATAAGAATCATAAAAGTACAATTTAAATAAAATTTAGACAATTTACAATTTAGGGTTTTGAAAAGCGAGACGGATGCGAAATCCACTACCTAAATGTAGTTTTCTATAACTCTAGACTACCAAATATCAACCCGGTAGTGTTTCTTAACCCCGTGTTCTTGCTAAATCTTCAAAAATTATGTTTATTTGCTTTGTGAGTTGCATCCGATTTAGAGAGAAAAAGAGAGGATATCTTTGTTGTTATGATTTTGAAATGAAGTATGAAATGCAAGTTTGAGGCTAAGACAAAATCATATGTACCATGTAAGGACCAAAGGTGCTAAAAAATGCCTTGGTGTTCCCTTTTGTCTCTTCCTAACCGGCTAGCATCCTAGGAGGTCTCGGGATGGCTTCTTTTTGTGTTGGGTTCACGTAAAACTCAAAGATTTTGACTTTAAAATATTTCCCGAAGTTCCGTATTATTTTTATTGATCTTAAGAACATTTTTCTAATAATCTAGGTTATTTACACGTTACATTTTCAACTTAAACTTCCCAAAATTCATTTTGGACATTTATTGGACATGACGGGACCAAGATACGAGTTTACTTTAAATCAAACCGAAACCTTCTCTCAAGTTTAAAAGTTTCCTCGACTTAAACAATACATCTTAACACTTTAGACTTTGCTCACAAATTTCACTTTTACGACCGATACGCGCTTTTAACTCAAATCTCACAAAAACGCCCGTTTTCTGATAACTTTTAACTCATGCCTCCACAATTTACGTTCTAGACATACGTTACTTCAAATTACAAAATTACTTATCAAATAAGTTTGTTAAATTCACCCATGATTATGTTTTCAAATCACTGTCATGTCGGTACGCGCTGCGTGACGATTCTTGTAGAACACGGGAAAACTTCCCGAAACGCATTAAAATGACAATCTAAACACTCTGATATGCTAAGATGAATCAAAAGTGATTCACTTACGGAACTCAAACTCTCTCAACACTCGGTTAATCCGTAACCGTTTCACGCAAAATAAGTCAACCAAAGTCAACTTTTCAGCCTTCTGCCAATAAAACCAACAAAATCAAAGGACTCCGATAGAATATTATGATATTTTATAATACTTAACCCTGGACAAGTTACCGGTTATCACAGTCTAACCTCCTTAAAAGAATTTCGCCTTCGAAATTCAACTTAAATTTTTAATCACAATCAATAACAGGAAAAAAAATTCCATTCCTCTACTCGACACACTAGTCCTTTATCAATCTGGTCTCTTCAAGTGGGGTTTCTTTTGATTCCCCTAAAGTCCTAGTTCAGACGTCTAGCTCTTATACTTTCTCATAGTCTATCCAGATCTAGTCTCATACAACATGATAATCCTTCCTACTATCTCATCAATTTATTAGTTCTTCCTAACCTTTGGGTCACACATTGGTCGGGTGCCCGGATATGATCCAGTCCTCGACGTGTCAACAAAACGCTTAGAACTTTTGACGGCATCTAGTCCCTTAGTAAGAGGTATGTGTCCCACACATTTGGACCTACGCATTGCTCTTTTCAAGAACATCTATGGTTTGCTTATCAAAACTTAGACTCTTGCAAGTGGATTTCACTTGTTTCGAGTATTCTAGGTTCTAATTTATTAAGGATTTAGAATATTCATCAGGGTCAGACTATGAACGAAATCAGATTCCAACTTAGCTTACTACGATCACGTCCAAATCTCCTCGTGACTACACAAGGGTTTTCCCTAACTCTGTGTTCTTCCAACGCAACTATTTAACATGTTACTAGAATATTTTTCAAGTTCCACATAGGTGGTGAATAACTGTGTGAGGGGTATCACGAGAATGGAAAATCCTATCTAAGGTGACTGACAAACCCTGTCACTAACCGGTAAAGACAATGACGTACTCAGGTACCGAACGTATCAACTCATGTAATAAAACGGACTACCATCCATTGATTTCCAAATTCCATACATAATCATCCTACTACTATCATATCCATGATTTCGATAAGGATCCACTACCGACTGATACTAATCAGTTCATAACTACTACTACTGAGACTACTCAGTTTAGATCTAACACTAACCAAAACTACATGGTTTAGTGGCGTACAAAAATCCTAACCAATCTCATACCATCTACAGCTCTCTACGGCTCCTCTCCAGCTCTAAAGCAGTAACACGACCTCTCATCTCCTGAAGCTCACGCTACATAGCAGCCTGCTGCACTAACATATCATGAATTAGTCTATGGACGTCATACCTAGCCTGTGACATATCTACCAACCGGGTGTAAACATGCCCTACCCATGCCTCCAATGCCAACATCGGCATCCACAAAGCTCTAAAAGTCAATGTGGCTCTCTCCTGCTCTCGCTCTAAATTCCTAAACCTATACCTCTCCGAAAAGATCTCATCTCTAACCGCTCCTGACCTATATATAGCTCCCTTACATTCCTATCGATATCCGCAACCAAAGTAGGTAGTAGCGCATCCAAACGCTGAGTGTGATCAAGGATTATGCTCCCATAAAGCTCTAACTGCGTCCCTACCTCTATAAACTGATCCTCATCTACCAATATGGTGGCTGTCGGTGTAGCCACTGGCAAAGCTATGGGTGATGGAACTACAGGGGATGATGGTGAAACTGGTAAGGAACCAAGCGACTACTAAGGAGATGGCGGTGTTTGAACAGGTGCAGCTGGTGGTGCATAAGCTGGAATGCCGGTGTAAACTCTATCATCCTCGGGATATACCCATGTAACAATGATGGGTTGACTAAACGCAGATACCCTCTCTGCTCCCTGCTGCTCCTGCATAGACCAAGAGCTCTGACCTACGTCAAATGTACTAGGTACCTGGTCCTCCCCCACTGCTAACTCACGGCGTCTCAATGCCCCATATCAAAGTCCTAAAGGCTTGCTCGCGGCTGTCTTCACAACCGGAACTGCCTACTGTTGACCCTCAGGTATAGCCTCCTCCTCCTCTAAACCAAGCCCCTCATCCTTTAAACCTTGACTCTCGTCATCTAAACCATGATCCTCATCACCCAAACCATGACCCTCGTCATCTAAACCCTGACTCTCTCTCTTGTCATCCGCATCTGAACTCTTATCCTCCTTAGTATCCTCCTCCCCTAACTTGTCCCCCTAACTATTAGTATCTAATATGAGCTCAGATGTACCTCTATATCTCTTTCGTACCGGAAGGGTCAGAGATGATTGTTAATACAAATAATGTCTAAAAACATTATTTATATTTTTCGACCTCTCAATGTTTTGATAATAACAAAATGTAAAAACGTTTACGATAAAAATAAACGTTTACAAATTATTAATCGTAAAATTCCATTTCTAAGATTAGTAATCACTTAAGGTATAAACAAACAAATCATTAAGCATGATTAGTGATCAAGTAAATACTTTTCTCTTATCCATTACATTTTTACAAAAGTATTTCACAAAAATAATTATACAAAATATTTTCTAATTAAAAGAAAAGTTTTATTAAAAACTTAAATATGACATTCAAATCCCCCCCCCCCCCCAATAGAAGGTTCCATAACAGATAAAACCTTCCCTACAAAAAGAAAAAAATAGGAGCGTAGTCTACTAGGTGGCCCATTTATAGGCATGGCGGCTCCAAGATATATCTGGGACCGCCGGGACTACCCCCAGTGACCGTTGGGTTTTCTTTCCTATAAATACTGCTTCATTCCTAGCAGAAAATCACACCTCTTTACACGAAATTTTCAGATAACTTTCTCTCTCTAAAAAATATTATTTCTCTCTCTAAATCTCTTGATCACTAATATTCTTAGATCTTGTTTCAAGTGATCTATTCTCTTCTTCTCATATCTCTTTTCTCATTCAAGTGCAAGAGAAGAACATACGTATTCCCTAAGAAATGAATGGTTATTTAGTGATCTCTCCTCTCTTCTTCTAAATATCAAATCTCTATTGTAATTATCTTGTGTATTTGTGTGATTCGGATAGTATGTAAATCCGATAGTGTAGATCTTGTGATTGTGTAGTGATTGTGAAGTGGTAGATTGGTTCTAGCTAAGATTAGGACTCCTCATTTTGCTTAGTGTCGAAAAATAACGTAAGTGACGTGTAAATGGTTTTCTCTGCCTGAAGGGAGCTTGTTGACATAGTGAAATCTCGAGTAGGATACTCGGGGAGTAGAGCAGGGCGAAGAAGAGCTTCGTAGCCGAACCATTATAAATCTTGGTCTCTTGGTTTGATTGTTCCTTCTCTTATCTCTTTATATTGTTGTGATTATTATTTACCATTAGTTTAGATATTTACTTTGTTGATTCATATTGTTGATTAGTTGAACATACTACTCGAATCTAAGTATATTGAAAGCAAACTTTTAAAACTCAAAACGAACCTGTAAACTATTCAACCCCCCCTTCTAGTTTCCACAATTAGTATCAGAAGCCAAGGTCACTCAAGTTTTTTAAAATATATTGTATTTTAAAGCTTGGATCGATCTATGGATTCCAACAAATATCTAGAAGGGTAATCCATGCAAAGACCACCACTTTTTGAAAGTGATAGTTTTATTTATTAGAAAAATAGATTCGAGACATATGTTAAATCAAAAGATCTAGATTTTAGCATGTTATTACCAACGGTGATTTTTAACCTATTGTACAAAATCCGAAAACCAAATTAGATGAGGTTATTCCTTTTGATAAACAAACCGTAGATCTTAAAAAGAGACTTGCGAAAAATAACGAAGCTAAAATGGTTATTTATAATGCTTTGCCTAGAAAAAAATATGAAAGAATTTTCATGTGTAATACGGCAAAAGAAATTTGGAAAACATCCCACCAAGGTAATAGTCAAGTCAAAGATAATAATATCGACCTTTTGGTTCAACAATATGAACAATTCGTCATTTCCGAAGATGAAACGATAGATAGTGCTTTTGCTAGATTTAATACTATTATTACTAGTCTAAAAGCTCTTGATGAAGGTTATTCTAGCAAGAACTATGTTAGGAAGTTTCTTATGGCTCTACATCCTAAATGGAGAGCAAAGGTCATGACGATTGAAGAGTCGAAAGACTTAACGTCACTATCTCTTGACGAACTTATCGGGAACCTCAAAGTTCACTAAATGATCATTAAGAAAGATTCCAAAATAGTCAAATCAAAAGTTGAAAGGAAATCTCTTGCTTTAAAGGCTAAGAAAGAATCTAGTGATGAAGAGTGTTCGACTTCCGAAAGTGAAGACGAAGAGTATGCCATAGCGGTAAGAGACTTTAAGAAGTTCTTTAAGAGAAGAGGTAGATTCGTGAGACAACCTCGGAACGACAAAATGACATTCCAAAGAAGTCGTGATGACAAGAACGGTAAAAGTGATAGAAAATTCTTTAGATGCGGCAACCCGAATCATCTTATTAGAGAATGTCCAAAACCACCAAAAGACAAGAACCGAAGAGCTTTTGTCAGAGGTTCTTGGGGTGATAGCGGTGCAGAAGATGATGAGAAGGTCAAAAACAAAACGTGTTTCGTAGCTCAAGCATCAAGTGAGATATGCCTTAGAGTCAACTTGGAACCTGGCGAATGGATTAAAGATAGCGGATGCTTTAAACACATGATGGGTAACCGAAAGCTCTTCTCTACTTACAAGGCATACAATGGAGGTAATGTCATTTTTGGTAGCAATCTTCGTGGTAACATCATTGGCAAAGTTACGATTTCAAATGACTCTCTCAAAATAGATAATGTAGAACATGTAGATAACTTAAGATTTAACTTGTTAAGAATAGGACAAATATGTGATAATAAGTGTAGAGTAACTTTCTCTGAACATGATAGTGAAATCACTAAGGATGGTAAGGTCACAAGTAGAGGTATTAGGAAGAAAGGCTTATATGTGATGAAACTAGGAAATAAGCCTAAAGACCAAATTTGTTTAGTAACGATTGATGAAAATTTCACGTTGTGGCATAGGAGTTAAGTCCACGCAGAATAAGCGTCTTAATTCAAAGTCGTTATCCATCTAAGGATTTAGTTAGAAACTTACATATGCATAATGTTTGCGATAAACACTTCTGTGAATGCTTGCAAAATTGGAAAACAAGCTCATCCAAATCACAAAAAGTGCCTAAGAATATAGTTTTCAAAACGACATAGATGATTAGGAATTCCTTCATAAGTATCTCTTCGTCATCCACCGTACAGAGTTACGAAAGAAACCGCTACATAAACACCTTATCAAGTAGATGACTACTCTAGTATACTTAGACAATTTCCTTAAGGATATTAAACGAAGCCTTTGATTAATTTGAAATATTTAGTAAAAAATTCAAAACTCAAATTAGGATGTAAAAAGTCAATAAGAACCGACCACGGTAGGGAATTTGATAATGAGGTGAAATTTGGAGAGTTTTGTAATGCCAATTGAATTACACATAACTTCTCAGCTCCACGCACTCCTCAACCAAATGGCGTGGTTGAAAGGAAAAATAGGACACTTCAAGAAATGAGTAGGACTATGTTGAATGAGCAATCGTTACCACAAAAGTTTTGGTGTAACGCAGTAGACACTTCAACAAACATTCTCAACCGAATCCTAATTAGAGCCATCTTAGGAAAAACACCTTACGAACTCTTAAAAGGTAGGAAACCTACTCAAGATTACTTTAGAGTGTTTGGAAGAAAGTGCTTCATTTTAAACACTAAAGACTACCTTACAAAGTTTGACCTAAAGTCATACAAAGGTATCTTTTTAGGTTACTCGTAAAATAGTAAATTCTACATCATCCCTAACAAACATACTAGGAAGGTCGAAGAATCGCTCAACGTGACATTCAATGAAACTCCTCCACCCTCTAAGACATCACCCTTGGTGGATGATGACTTAGATGAAGAATAAACAATTAAGGTTACCGAAAAGAAAAACTTAGAAAATGACATTGAGAATGAAACTTTAGAGATTGACGAAATAGTCAATATTAAGGAATCTAGGAACCATCCATTAGAAAATGTCATAGGAAACCTGAACCAAAGAACACTTAGATCACATGCCCAAAATCAAAGTAACTTCTTTTGTTTTATATCAACTATAGAACCTAAGAATGTAAGTGAAGCTTTAACAGATGATAGTTGGATAGTCGTCATGCAAGAAGAATTAAATCAATTCATTGCTAACGACATTTGGGAGTGAGTTCCACAACCTAGGAATATGAAAAACATAGGAACTAAATGGGTGTTTAGAAATAAGTTATCGAGAACGGTATTGTTTCTCGAAATAAGGCAAGGTTAGTTGCTCAAGGCTATAATCAACAAGAGGGCATCGATTATGATGAAACTTATGCCTCAGTTGCTAGACTTGAGTCAATTAGGATACTATTAGCTTATTCTTATACTTTAGATTTTAAGCTATTCCAAATGGATGTAAAAAGTGCATTCGTGAATGGTATTATCAATGAGGATGTTTATGTGGCACAACCTCTAAGATTCATTGACTTTGAAAAACTGGATCATGTTTATAAACTTAAGAAAGCTTTATACGGTCTTAAACAAGCGCCCAAAGCTTGGTATGATAGATTAAAAGCTTTTCTTATTAAACATGAATACAAAATGGGAATGGTAGATAGCACACTTTTTACAAAGAAGAAAAGTTCAAATCTCATCATCGTTCAAACATATGTTGACGACATTATATTCGGCTCGACTTGTCAAGACATGTGTGATGAATTTGCTAAAATCATGCATGACGAGTTCGAGAAGATCATGATGGGTGAACTTAACTTCTTCCTTGGACTACAAATAAAACAAATAGAAGATGGTATTTTCTTTAATCAATCTAAATACATTTAAGAAATGCTTACGAAATTTGGCTTAGAAGAATCTAAACCAATGAAAACCCCCATGTCCACTGATACCAAACTCACAAAAACGAAGAGTGTGAGTCGGTAGATAGTACCAAGTATCGAGGCATGATCGGTAGTTTATTATACCAAATAGCAAGTAGGCCCGATATCATGTTTAGTGTCTGCCTTTGTGCCGGCTTTCAAGAGGCTCCTAAAACCTTTCACCTTGAAGCAGTTAAGCGTATCTTCTGATACATCAAAGGCACTACGCACTTAGGATTATGGTATCCTAAGGGAACCGACATAGAAACAGTAGTATATGCCGACTCTAATCATGCGGGAGATTATGTGGACCGAAAGAGCACTAGCAGTATTTGTACGTTCGAGGGATGTTGTTTGACATCTTGGTTCTCGAAGAAACAAACCGCTCTTGCTATATCCACTACCGAAGCCGAATATGTAAGCGCCAAAAAGGCATGTCAACAAGCACTATGGATGAAACAAGCTCTTATCGACTACGACGTTCGACTCGACGACGTCCCGATCATGTGCGACAATAAAGGCACGATTGACCTTAGCATAAACCTGATGCAACATTCTCGAACCAAACACATCGAAATTCGTCACCACTTTCTCTGTGATAATGTCCAGAAATGACATATCTCAATCAAAAAAGTACCGTCCGTCGACAACATCGCCTACATTCTTTCGAAACCCCTTAAATGTGAATCGTTTAATTATCTACGTCTTGGTTTAGGAATGATGGAACATATTTCATAAATCATATGAGTCTGCTTCTCCTTCTTCTAGTCTCAATTTTAGTCGGTGTTCCATTCCGTGTTGTGACAACTTAAATACTTCATCCTAAGTACTTTGAGTATTTTTTATTCGCAAAAGGCAAATTAAAATGCCACTCCTCTTTGTAAAATTCTTGTCAAAACTAAGTCTAAAATCCCTCGCTGAGGGCGGCCCTAAAGCATTTTTAGGCGGCCCCCTTATCGATATAGGACCGCCATCAACAGACACTGAATATGCATACTTTGTCAAAAATTTCCTAAACACAAAACCAAACACAACCCTTCTCTGCTGCAGCGACGAAAACGAACAAAAAACAACCCAAAACTCAAAATCAACCATTAAAACACTAATTGAAGATAAAATCAACACCTACAATCATTTTTAACATCGTCAACATCATCAATTGTAATTCATTTCATCTAATTTCTTTCAATTTGAGTCTAGGGTTCATGATGAACACAAAAATTAAAATTAGGGATTTTCTATTTTTCTTTCAATTTTGTACAATTAGGACTACTAGGTTACAATGTATAACTAATATTCTTCTCGTAGACATGGGATTTGCATACATTAGTGAGTTTGTCAAAAAATTAATTCGAACCAAAACCCCAATTTTATTTTCAAATCACTCACGTTAGAAACATAATAAAATTGTTGTTATGCATTGTTAATACAACTTAAAAACGTTTTTCAACAAATGCATAATGATCTCATAAACAAAGGTCGAGATACATAATTCATATGTATTTTTTGACATGTTTGGATGAGCAAAATCAAACTAAGGAGTATTTGGATTAACTCTTAGGATTTTAATTTTAGGTCGAGTTAATCGTTACTCCACATTTGTCGCATATAGGTACACACTAGGCACGAACTTAAAATACCAATATAAGTATAAGAAATCAAAATATGATTTTGATCATCATCAAAAGACTCGAAACTACATTCCACTCATATCAAATGAATTTAATCAACCCTTACAAAATACAATTGCAAGTCTTGAAAAACGATACTTTCATGAGGGTAGGGTTATGAGTTAAAATTTTGAAAACGTGAGTCATATCCGTGCTAAGTTTGAATCAATTGTTTTGATTGTTTGTTGAACATAAACGAACAAATTGTTCCTCGTTTTGTTCTCGAGTTTTATAGTCAACTAACTTTTGATTATAACTCTACGAGTCATTTTGTGGTCAACTTTGTTATACAAAGTAAGTCATTCTCTCTCACTCTTAAAGAATTCGGTAAAATCTTAAAAATATTGTTCAAAGGTCAAGTGTCACACACCGACATGTGGTCACTCGACTACTTGTCAATAAGTGTTCCGAGTAAAGGTCGGTATAAAACCACTCCTCCTTCTCTAAATGTCATCAAGTCTCTTATTCAAATTCCTCGACAAGGTCAAGTCACTCGTAATAAAAACAAGAAAACCATTGTCGTTGATAAAAACAAAATCCTAACTCGCAAAATTCAACCACATATGAAAATGCCATTTGTTTCGGAGGTCATAAGGATCATGTCTCCGCATGTCTTTGTCATATGCTTTATTGCATTGAAACCTCCACTCGATACAATCTAGCATTTTTCATTCATAAAAGAATGAAAAAAACTCGAAACAAACCTAAGGAACTCTTACCTTATGTAATGCTTTTGACTAGATTGTTCAAACATGTTGTGTCCGTCTCTCCTGAGTTAGCAATTGATCACTACCCCTCACATGATCGAGTCATGCATCCCCTCGCTCCTCATTTTAAGCGAAAGAAGCGATCAGATCATGGCAAGAAAAGACCTCGTTAATCAAATGCTAGCTCCTCTTCTACCACTTTAAATCATCCATCCTTATCTCGCCCGTTGGATGACACCATTGATATGAATGATGAAGAATCATTTCATTACAACTCTTCCTCTCCTTCTTAGAACGTCTCTTCCTCGTCCAATGTTGTCCCTAGATTCCGTCAAAAAACACTTTCTCAATGAAAGTTAAAACTTAAAAAACTATTATCTCTGAAACTAATTGAAACTATAAATCTTTAAACTCAACAACGAGATGCTCACCGGGAAGGGTTAAGGTCAATTGGACAAGCTCTCAAGAACATGATGGGTGGAAAATGGAAGTGAACATGTTGGCATAACTATTAGAGACTACTATTATTATTTTTTTATATAATACATTAAGTTTTTAATATATTATTAGGACTAGGAATGACAAATGACAATTACATTTAACTTGGATGATTCTTTCCATTTTATCATCCTATCAACGCTTTATGTTAGCAAATTTTATGAATGTGACATGCGTACAATACTACTATTTGCTAAATGATTTGTATGCTAGTTTAGGGCCATATATTATTGCTTAAATTAGTTGATTCTTGAAATTGGTAGATGCCAAAATCACTGGACTTAAGAAAGGGAAAAACTGGAAATTTTCATTTTTCCAAAAAACGACCCCCATAAATACCCGCGGCCCCCCAATATATTTGGAACCGCCTGACGATATGGGACCGTCGACAGGGGGGAACAAAACTTTTGACTTTGCATCTTTTTCTGTATGTTTAACCCTCTGACCTACCTTAAGCTGGCACTTCCCTATTTAGCTAAACCATCTTCTGCATCTTCATCTATCCAAACCATGCATTTCCATTCTATCCTATCTTTCCCATTATTTAAATCACCCAATTCTCATATTTCACCACCGTCACCTTCTTCATCCTCCTTTCCTTCATCATCAATGTCTTGTTCAAACCACCATTCCAACTTCTCTAGAAAACCAAGAATGTCAGTAAGACAAGTATGGAAGCACAAGACATCCACTCCAAAATTATCACCTTCTTCCCAAAAGACTCACCTCTACTTCCTCCAAGAGTCCATTTCCAATCTCCTTCACCACCATCATACAACCCACTAAGAGATCAAATGATCAACCAACTTCACAACATCTCCACCATCCTTGATTCACATACTAACCCATCTAATGCTTACATTCATGCACCACCTTCACCACCACTGCAACCAATTCATCCTCCTTCTTATGTTCAAGTTGAATTTCACTCAAGTTTTTGTCATTGTTGCAAATATTCTAGACACCAATTCTACTCTTTAAGAAATGAAATCAACTTCATTCACTTTCTTCTCACCTGTCTCATACCTCAAACTCGTACCCCTCCAAACCATGTGTCACCAACCTCCTCTTTTTCCCTCTTTAACTAATCATTCTCATATGATTAATCTACCTAAATAATCGACGATCCATCTTTTGATTATGGCATCTTCTACATTAATAATCCACTAGTATAGCTCTATGCCTTATTATGTCTTTATTTTATGATTATCTAATTTATCTTTTGATGATTCATACCATTATAGTATGAATTTGTCTTATCTCATATTTAGCTTTAATTGAAATCAATGCTTTTTGTATGAGCTTATTAAGTAATGAAGCCACTTTTTGTTTTATTGCATAAATTGCTATATTGCTACTTGTTGAAAGATATTTGTCTTGCACTTGTACCTCTAACTTTGTTTTGTAGCAAACAATTTTCGTAAGATCAATCCCTTGGTACCCCAAATGAGGGGGAGCATACATCAAGGGGGAGTTTTGATATCGTCGACTTCTTTCTTTCTACAACAATTCGACGGTCATTCTTTTTTAATTTGACAAAAAGGTGGAGAAATGGAATGAAAACTCGTTAATAATTTGAAAGCTTTAATTTTATACAAAATTAGTTTATATTTTGTCATCATCAAAAAGGGAGAGATTGTTAATACAAATAATGTCTAAAAACGTTATTTATATTTTTTGACCTCTCAATGTTTTGATAATAACAAAATGTAAAAACGTTTACGATAAAAATAAACGTTTAAAAATTATTAATCGTAAAATTCCATTTCTAAGATTAGTAATCACTTAAGGTATGAACAAACAAATCATTAAGCATGATTAGTGATCAAGTAAATACTTTTCTCTTATCCATCACATTTTTACCAAAGTATTTCACAAAAATATTTATACGAAATATTTTCTAATGAAAAGAAAAGTTTTATTAAAAAAACTTAAAAATTTGTAATTCAATTTTTCTCCCAAAAAGGAAGGTTTTCATAAAAGATACAAAAAAACCTTTTCACCTCATAAAGACAAAAATCAGGAGCCGTATTAGTCTACTAGCGGCCCCCTATAGGCCTGGCGGCCACAGATGTATCTAGTACCAAAGACCGCACCCAGTAACGTTAGGTTTCCTGCCTATAAATACTACTCCTATTCACATGCAAATAAATAAACCTCTTTGCATGAAATGTTATATTATATATTTATATAGATATATATATATATATTATATATATATTATATATATATATATATATATATATATATATATAGATATATATCTTAGGGGGCTTTCTTTTCAATACCATTTTAGTGCTGTGAACTACAGCACCCAGAGCATACATGCACGATTTTAAAAATAAAAAAATCACATGAAAATCATCAATAATCGTAAGAATCCACCTATGTTCTTTTGTATCATCATGAACTCTTCCTCTTCTTTCACAAAAACCTTACACTCGGCCGAAATATGCTTTGTTGCGGACCTTATAAGAAACTTACATGCCACTTCAAGAAAAATGTTGTTATTGAATTCTTTATCAATTTCTTTTAGTACAAACTGTTGTTTTTTTTTGAAACTATATGTTCGTTTTTTATAACATATGTGTGCAAAAATACATTATGGAAGGCGTGCTGCATGTTTTTGGTGGTTCTTGTCAGTTCTCGCACTAAGAATGTTTGAAAGAAGTTCAACTATTATATATGATATATATATTATATAATATACTTATATATATATATATATATATATATATATATATATATATATCAAATATACCAAGAGGTACGAACTGCAAACAAGCACCAATCTACACAGAATAAGCACTTAAGGGCATCATACCATACCCTAACATATCTACTAAGGGCACATCCTTAATCAGCATCGCTACCAATCAATCATACCTACCAAAGCTCTCAGGGCATTATGCACTACACAACATAACTACCCAATACGCATTCTCAACTAACGTCGCTACCCGCGACATATCTACCTAGGCTTCCAGGGCATCATGCAATATAATTAAGGCATCATGGCAAGCACTAGGCAATCAACAACACTCTAGATTCTAACACTTGCAAGTGTTCTCATATTACATCACTACACAAAAGTACGTATTACCCAATACGTACGTTCAAGGTCAACTCATTTTCAGGTTGTCTTATCATCTACACATCCCTCCCTTCCTCTAACATAGCTTAAGAAAACTACCCCCGTCATTTCATGGTCCTTTGTAAATTAAGCATAGTTAATCAGGCAATGCGTAATTTAGGAGATACCATGAATTGCTCAAGCTAATTAACTTTCGCCATGTTCGAGGTTTTACGAAAATTCTAGTTTGGTTATAGTTGCGTTTTCTTTTTATTTTAGAAAAAAGCATTCTCTATAACCTTGGCTCTGATAACCAATCTGTCACACCCTGTCAGTGGCGAAAACACAGGAATGCTACATAACAATTCACATTGCACAAGATACAAGATCATACCATACATTGTTTGCAAAAGTTTATTTACAAAAGTTTACAAATTTCACGACCTTAAAAAAGTCAAACATATGTCCTTCAATAAATCTCCCAAATGTATTCATATTTGATTCCCAATACTTTACATTTACCTTTGTTAATAACACACCTAAAAATGATACTCGAAAACGTCAACAATAACGTTGGTGAGCTCATAGGTTTGACTCAAAACCTAATCGTTTTGCCAATATCTTGAACAGTTGGATAATTGTGCTATATGACAGTGAATATATGCAAAACAATCACAAACCCGTGACTTAGCATCCCCGCTAATCATGCACCAAGACCTAGCATCCCTGCTAGTCTGATCACCAACGTGTACCAACGCCCTTAGGGTCGCAACCCCGAATGACATACCACACCTAAAGCCTACCAACTAGAGCTATATTTAGGGTGAAGAACCACACAGAAAGATCACAACATAGTAGTCATAAGCACATCAATTGTCCCAAAAACAAAACCACATTTTGCACAGTTCAGAAAATAGTTCAAAACACATTTGAGTATCATTTTCCTCCAACGGAAAATATTTAAAAAGCAGGGCTACGAGAACTCACCTCAATAGATGATAATAACCGCACAAGTAATCTCTACACAACGAACCAAACAATCTCTACTCTACGAACCAAACAATCTCTACTCAACGAACCAAACAATCTCTACTACGCACAACGGTACCCGGCCACAACCTAACATTTATTTCGCCTCATTAATATTTTGTACAAAATTGTCTTATTGAACAAGCGTTCGTCTTTACTCACACAAAATTTTCATTCTCTTTACATAAACCCTTATCCTTATCTCAAAACTCTTATTCCCATCACAAACATTTATTCTCGTTACAAACGTTTTGGTATTATGGTTGTGTGGTACTTAAGTAGAACAACTCAATGCACTTTGGCTAAGTGCGACATCGACACAACATACTCAAAACATTCCCAATCGTTAAAACGAGACAATTGAACAAAGAATCCAAGAGAATCCGACGAGAAATAAATAGGAGTTCAGAGATCAAAATAAACAAACAAACATCTCCGCAACGTTAAAGTATATATATATATATGTATAATAATAAAATATTATTTTATTATTTTCGTCTCTTTATCCGGCTAAACGGGGTAAGTATAAAATCTTATCGTCTTAGTGCGTCCATGTTCAATCGTTTAATCTTAACATTTAACGTTTATAAAAGTCGTCTTTTGTCCTTTAGTTGAATTGACTCCAAATAATCATTTCACATTATTTTCTAAGTGCGACATTTTTCACAAAATTTCGACATGACCCGTTCGTTTGTAAAAGGTTTCCAAGGTTTCAAAACCTTAAATTTCTATAATTTTCATAATTTTTTCCAAAATTCCGACAAAATTCCAAAAGTTCTATTTCAAAGCGTTTATCCATTTATTACTAAAATCAACCATATTAACCATTTTTCCACCTCCGTAAATCTATTTATCCGACTTAGTAATCCAAACTAAAAAAATTACTTGACGGGCCCAGAAGCCCAACGTTAGTCCAATAAAATTACTTTTAATTCCAATCTAAGTCCATTAATCCATTCACAAGTCCAATTTATAAATTTTTCTCCTATTGGGCCCGGAAGCCCAATGTTAGTCCATTAAGGTCTTAATATTTTAGCCCGATAGTAAAATTAGTCCATAACCTTTTATATAAGCCCAAAATATAAGCTGAAATCACAATAAGCCATAAGCTCAAAATATAAGCCGAAACATAATTAAGCCATAAGCTCAAAATATAAGCAGAAACATAATTAAGCCATAAGCTCAAAATATAAGCCGAACTAATACGCCCAACATAAATATGCCACAGGCTCGAATAAAGCCATAAGTAAACCGAAACAGTTAAATGGCCAACACTCGATAAGCTGAAACCAATATAAGCTAAACCCAAATAAGCCAAAGCTAAATAAGCTCGAATTTAAATAAGCTATAAGCCCATAAGCCAAAAATAATCAAATGGGCCAAGCCCAATATTCTTTTATTCTTTCCTTTCTTTTGTCGAAACCAACAAATTCCAAACATCAAATAAGCCCTAAATGAGCTTATATTTAAGCAAAGTTTCAAAATAAAGCCCTAATAAGTATTTGACTCAAAAATAATTTTACCACCACAACCATAATATAAAAGTGACCATTTCTTGTTCTTTCATTTTTGTACTCGACGCAAACAAACACCCCATTTTCAATTCGTTTTGTTTTAAGGTTTCAATTTTTATGACGATCAACTTGTACAACTAACATTTAGACATCATAAGAATCACAAAAGTACAACTTAAATTTAGGGTTTTGAAAAGCGAGAAGTGTGCGAAACCGACTACCCAAACATAGTTTTCTATAACTCTAGACTAACAAATATAAACCCGATAGTGTTTCTTAACCCCGTGTTCTTGCTAAATCTTCAAAAATTATGTTTCTTTGCTTTATGGGTTGCGTCCGATTTAGAAAGAAAAAAAGAGAGGATGTTTTTGTTGTTATGATTTTGAAATGGAGTACGGAATGCATGTTTGAGGCTAAGACAAAAAATTTATTGTTATCCCATATATTTAATCCATAACACAATCAATAAGCACTACCAATAAGCAAAAATGAGTAGAAAATAAGCTAGAATGTAGAGAGAGAAAGTAGAAAGAGAAACAAAGATGGAAGATTAGATTTAGAGAGAAATGGTGAGTTACAAAATGAAACAAATGCAACCAACACCCTCTCCATGTGTGGAGAGGGTTTGTTTTATACCCCTTGCCAACTAGTAGGCGTATGGGCTTTCTACTTGGGCCGGGCTTGGCATATCTTGGGCTTTGAGCCCGAAACACGGACAATATTAGATTACAATCCAAGCCCGTTGAACCCGACTAACCTATTACAATATAAGACCTAGTTTGACTTTATAAGACCGATAACATTCTTGTTTGACTTAATATAATTAAGGCTAACAATCTCCCCCAATGTTGAGGTCTCTTTCTTCAAACTCCTCTGTACCACCGATGACATTGAAGATATGACGTTTGACGTTTATGCTTTGCCTTGTTATGGTCTTGTCTTGTTTGTAATGGCTTTGTTCATTCATGCTTTGTGATCTTGATTTTGAGCCTTTATCTTTTGACTTTGAATTCATGAGATCGTTATCTTGCATCATCTCCTTAACTTGAATCATCTTAATTTGACTTCCTTGATCAACTTGTGATATTGACCAACATGCGACATGTGCACATGACTTGTTACATTCTTGATTATACATATGTGAATATAAGTCTAACCATCTTCCCTAATTGTGAATCTTTATTTGACTTTGAGGCTCCTTTGATGTTGGGGAAATTAGAATCAACTATCATGACTTGAAATGATTTGACATTGAAGAGCTTGAGATATGACATGTGGTTTAGAATCTGACTTCGTTGGAATGAGGCTGCAACAAAAACACGTCGTCTAAACTTGAAATAATACAGTTAGCAATAAAAGATAATATGCTTTTGTCATTCATCTGACATTCTGGTTCATTAACCTCCGGTTTTCCCATTTTATATTATAAATACTATACTTGTAGATCAGTAAATTCAAGGAAATCTCTTGACAGGGATTCCAGCTCAAAACGTAGGATTTTCCAAACACATATTATTAATTCCCACCATGCTTTGCTAGTTCTCATTACTGGAACGTCTCCACAGCATACAAAACGTAAAAGTGGGGAAGAAAATCAGATAGTTACTATCTTCTGATTAAGTCCCGTCAAATTCATTTACCTGGACCTAAAATTGTATATCCACAGTTAAACAACAAGCTGATTCAAATAGAATCTTGCAAGTCACCTACCCACGACTTGTTTAGATGTTGGCTCAAGCAGGATTTCCATCTTCAAATGATGAATACTTAAGTATCACTCGAAAGTTCTGGCAAGATCTCCAGATAATACTTATGACACTTTGTATACAACTTGTGACTTTTTTATGGTGTTTCAACAAGTGTATTTACATCTGTCCCTAATGAATTTATACTTTGATCTCGACTGTCTTCAGACTCAGATATGGTGCATTTTTGGTTTTTAGTATCAGGAGCTGAGCAGACTGTCCACCTAATCAATAACAACAATCTCGAAGAGATATATCAATAGATAACGTGTGTATCTCCGTGACAAATGAACAAGTTTTTCTTTGAGAGAAACCGAAAGGCTGGGAAGGGTATTGTGCAAATTCAACACCTGGTCCCATGAGACGCTTCAATTTTACAATCATCTATGTGATTTTGATTAGATTATGGGTATTGACCCGTTTTCCGCCTAAGGTGTAAGGAGGGCTTCTTTCTTTTTCCCCTTATATCCATAACATTTTCTTTTTCATTCTATTCAACCCCATCAATGCTTACCAAGAACGTCATTACTAAACACATTGTATGTGATGTTTCCAGTGTAGCTCATCTAGTCGGCAATTTTTCCCTCTATACACATTCTTCTCCAAATCATACCTAAGGACTGCTATTACTAACTATGGAGTGTCCTTGGGATAATCCCTCCGGTTCTAGGATGTAAGATCGAAGGACTTATTCCAAACCTAACCACCTTATGACTTCAGAATCGCCGTGAGATTAAGTAGGTTTGTTGGTATGACATCGAAAACCATAAACATATCTGACATTTGTTATTTCAAATACTCCCCCTACACATGTGCTTACCGATATTCGAAATTTTTTATCACAAGAGAAAATTTCACTAGAGTCTTAAAGACCATTCGTCTATATCATATTTTAATTACAAATTACACTCCTATTTTAAATAATAGAAACACTTAGAATTTGAAATACCAATTGATTAAAATTTTGACATTAAAAATTCATGGGAAAAAATTATACCACTGATATTGTATGAATTCAGATCCCGATAGCTACCCTTCAACATATATGTGGATAGAACCAATATTATTAAACACTTGACATTTGGAGTGAAAAATGATATGACACCACAAAATGTTAAAGACGGAGAGAGATGCCTTAGTGAACGATGTAAATTAATAATTGACATTATAATTTTCACATTTTAATTTCACATAATATGTTTTGGATACATAAAATTTGATATTTAAGAGATGTATCCGACACATTAAAGGGCTTTGTTTTAAAAAAACCCCCCTCTAAGAAATTGATTCACAATAAAATGACATTCTACGTACTACAATTCTTTTAAAAACTTATCGAGGAAGGCGTGTGAACACACAACCTTTAACAAACAACCGACTTTTATGAAAAAATCACAAAATAAATTGAAACAAATTTGCCAAGGAAATTTCTTTTTGAAAAATTGTGTTCAACGATACTTAAAAACACATGAAATAAACATTCTCATCGATTTTTAAGAGTAAGTGCACTGTAATCGTATCACTTCCCTATTACATTCAGACCGAGTTATGTCACAAAAATGAACATAAGTCATATAGAAAAATATAGAAATGACAATGTTTTATGAAGCATTTAAACTCTGTGTTCATTTTCGAACTTCATTTACACTTCCCTGACGCAGTTTAATCAACATTTCTAGGTACGTAAATGTTATCGATTCCAAGAGACATGTCTAGAAGATTCTTTTTGGTATTTTTGAATTTTCTGATTTTGTATTTTGCTTTTTCTAGGTTTTATCTTTATTCATTTTCTTTTTGTTTGTTTTATATATTGTATTTTCTTTATACAAAATTATTTTGTACAATCAAAAATAAAGAGAGAATAAAAATATTTACAAAATGATGTTTGATGGATTCAAGCAGAATTCAATTGCCAGAACCTACATTCATCCGAGGATCCAAACATTTCATACCTCGAGTCCTCTGAACAAGATACTAAACCTATCTACCTGATAAAGCTTTAGTAAGCAAGACAACTAACTGGTATTTAGTTCCGACAAAGAATAATTCAACAATACCCTTTTTAACTTGTTCCTTTATGAAGTGATATCGGACATCAATGTGCTTGGTACGGGAATGCTGGACTGGTTTCACAGATGGCTATGGCTGCCATGCGTCACAATACATAGCATTTATCAAAGTGGAACATAATCATTTGCCCCGAATTCTCAACCATAGAACTTAATGCGCAGAACTCAGATAAAGATCCATACTCGACTCTTGCTGAAGACATTAAGTGCAGTCCTTGCATTTTGGATGACCAGCTGATTAACTTATCACTACCCTATAAATTGGAATGCCACTAAGATGTACTCTACTTGAATCAAGACACCCGCATGATCCATTGTGAAAAATAAGTTATTCGAAAACCCGCTGATCCTTTGGATACAAAGACCCATGTTAATGAGTCCCTTTAAGGTACCTAAAGAATCCGATTAACTGCAGTGAGATGTATTCATAGTCGTTTCGCTTGAATACGAGCACAATAAACATTTGGCATGTACAATAACTGGTCTACTTACTGTTAAGATACATGAGTGCTCGACCATGACTAAGATATTTCGTTTGTCGAAACCCCCCGGAGTACCACTCAAGTCAGCATCAAGGTGATTTGTAGCCATTGGAGTACCAATGCTATCACATGAGGCCATACCATGCTTTTTAAGTATCTCTTGAGCATACTTAGCTTGGTTTATAAAGATACCACGAGGGTATTGGTGAATCTGAATTCCTAAAAAGAATTTCAGCACCCCCATCATAGACATATCAAACTTTTTGAATTAATATACCAAATCGTATTTGAAAGTTTTGGTTTAGTAGAACCAAAATTATGTCATCACGTAAATATGGCACAAGAAATATGTCTTCCCCATTTTTTTTAGTTTATGAACAGAGTTGGATCAATAGAACCTTTCTGAAATCCTTTGGATACCAAGTAAGTTGAGAGTCATAAACCAAACGGTCTTGGTGCTTGTTTGAGACCCATATAATGCTTTCTTGAACGTAGTAAACATATCAGAATGATATGGTTAACAAATCCATCTGGTTGGTTTGCGTACACTTCTTCCTTCAGAGGTCCGTAAATAAATGTTGTTTTAATGTCCATTTGGTACACTGTAAATGATTTGTGTGCAGCATACACAATGAACAATCGTACAGCTTCCAACCTAGCAACTGGTGCAAATGACTTTCTCAAAATCAATTCCTTCCTTTGACATATCCCTTTTAGCTACAAGACGCGATTTGATTGCGAAAAACAGTAATTTTTCTTATCACGTTTGTTTTTTCCAGAGCACTTAAAGTTAATGACATTTTTGCAAATGGTCAATCTACTAATACCCATACATCTAATCGATCAAACTGATGAAGTTCTTCCTTCATTGATTCAATCCATGCAGAATCAACCAATAGGCTTATCTTTGATGATCTCTGTTCTGTTCGACTCACGGTTATGCAAACATACACATCACGACATCTGTTTTCTACTGACGTCTGTTTCTAATGATTGATAAGGATTCCAATGACTTTGTTCTAATGATGATCTTTTGTCCAACGTTGTGCGGAATGGATGGTGTTGATAAAAGTAAATGCAATGATTTGATCAATCAACATGAACGAATGATTACTCCCTTGTCCTTGTAACCGTGTACTAAAGATTTTTCATAAATCATCTTCGTCAAATTGTGCATTTTCTGTATTGTTTTCTGCAAGAATAATGTTATCATGAGCATAACATTTTGTACTTGAGTTGGGAGTTTATGTTGAATGAATGTTCAATGGAGTAGATATGCAACATCGGTTATTGAATAAGTGTGAGTTGTGTTATGTTGTTGACAATTTAACAAGGATTATCAACTAGCATGTACAGCGAAGACTTGACGACAACATGAGAATTCATTGGATAATTCACTAACTACAGACTAAATAGATTCCAGCTCATTTGACGTTGTTATTGTCTTAGCAACTGAGGAACATTTCTTGACTTGTGGACCAGACATTTAAACTGTGCTTGTCAAGTACCGTCGTCGAACATTATTGACCGGGGCAAATCTGACGTGAATCTGATCATTTTGAGGCAATTCGTCAAAGTTAACAGAAATGTTTCAACTAAGCATTCTTGTCTTCTTTGATAAATACCCAGTAAGCCATTTACTGAGTAACTACCCAACAAAAAAACAAGCAATCACTTTTTCGCTTCATTTATACAAGATTTTTCACCATCTCTGACGATGTAGCAAAGAGAACCAAAGATGTGCAAAAAAAAGAACTTTACTAACGGTTTCCGTCCATTGATGCTATGGTAATGTTGGGATTTCTCATGTCGAGGAATTACAGTGAACGATTAAGAGTACAACATGCTGTAGCAATTGCATTCAGCCACAGAAGAACAAAGAACTTAAGCGGCGATATCATTGTTCGAGCAGCCTCAACAAGAGATACGGTTTCCATCTTTCGACATAAACGCCGTTTGTTAAGGTGTTCGAAGCAGAGTGACGTTTCGAGTCTTATTCCCTCTTTTGCAAAGTATGCATGAAGATTTTTTATAAGAAATTTCGTACCTTTGTTCAGTTCGAAGTTGGTTTGTACTTGAGCATGAATTCCTCGTTGGACAATGTGAGGAAATCAATAAAACTCCAGGTGTTTCATCTTGGACCACAGAAGGAGTCCATGTATATCATAATAGTCATCAACAATACGTAGAACATATTTCCTTTCCATTAATACTTTCTACACCCATTGGACACATAAGGTACCGATGTGTAGAAGTTGGTAATCGACATTTAAAACTCGTGGTAGTCTAAGTGTGAAAAGACTAGTCCTTTTTGCTGTTCCACGCCACTCACAAGAAGAAACACAGATGATCTTTGATGAATTTTTAAATTTTGGAAGCACCATACACATATTATTCATTGAAAGCAAGTTGATTGTGTCGAAGTATAAGTGAGATTATACGACGATGGCCATACCATGCTTGAGGACAATGTAGTTTTAGCATTAAGAAATTGGATTTGAAGTTGTTGAGCCTTGCAGTAATGGGAATACAAATTATGGTGCCACGAGAACCTATGAAAGATCATTTTCCCTCACAATCAAGGATATAACAGTAGACTTCCGAAAAGCAACTTCCAAATTCGCATCACAGAATTGACCAACCGAGAATAAAATTAAGATTAAGCCCTTCGACATAATAAACATGTATGATGGTAATAGTTCGTCATTGAACTATATCTCCATAGCCAAGAATTGTGCAAATTTGATCATATTCCAAACGTACACCGTTTCCCCAAGAATTCCTCCACAAAATTATTTAGAAGTTTGAGTTTCCGGTCAGTGCTGTGATAAAAAACCTAGAGTCGACGATTAATAAAATGATCAACATACTAGCTGCAAAAGAATTAGCAAGTTAATGAGTAATGACACAGTGGAACACCTAGATCTTATGTTCCAAAATATACAGTTCTATATGCATTTCCTAAAGCATACTAATGTTTGGGTTAACATTTCCATTTTGAGACTTAGGTATTCCTAATTATATCCGGGGAGTATACTATGGATACCACCAAACGATCATGGTCTTGACAAACTTGCTCATATAACTTCCTAGTTATGTTTCTAGATTTCTTGACAGTGGAGTCTGTTGCAACGGTTTTCTTACTGGATGTTGCAACATATTGGTTCACATTCTGCTTGGGTTCTTTAGTACTAATAGGCACAGCAATTGGTTGTCTAGTCTTAGAATTTACGCCATTGATATAATGTAGAACACACAAATCATGATTTTCATTCAGCACACATAAAATAGCAGATTTATACCGGTTGAATCATAAACATAAACAACAACAATAAATCAATTTTGTGGTTGATTCTTAGGAGAAGAAGAACACTTAATCCATGAAAAAGAAACTGTTAAAAACAGTAAATGAACAGTAACATGAACAATGGATGAACAGCACATGAATAGTATAAGAACAGTAACAACAAACAAATGATACAACACACCCCTACAGCTCTGATACCACTTGTTATCCCATATTTTTAATCCACAACACAATCAATAAGCACTACCAATAAGCAAAAATGAGTAGAAATTAAGCTAGAATGTAGAGAGAGAAAGTAGAGAGAGAAACAAAGATGGAAGATTAGATTTAGAGAGAAATAGTGAGTTACAAAATGAAACAAATGCAACCAACACCCTCTCCATGTGTGGAGAGGGTTTGTTTTATACCCCTTGCCAACTAGTAGGCGTATGGGCTTTCTACTTGGGCCGGGCTTGGCATATCTTGGGCTTTGAGCCTAAAACACGGACAATATTAGATTACAATCCAAGCCCGTTGAACCCGACTAGCCTATTACAATATAAGACCTAGTTTGACTTTATAAGACCGATAACATTCTTGTTTGACTTAATATAATTAAAGCTAACATTTATGTACCATGTAAGGACCAAAGGTGCTAAAAAAATGCCTTGGTGTTTCCTTTTGTCTCTTCCCAACCGGCTAGCATCCTAGGAGGTCTCGGGATGGCTTCTTTTCGTGTCGGGTTCACGTAAACTCAAAGATTTTGACTTTAAAATATTTCCCGAAGTTCCGTATAATTTTTATTGATCTTAAAAACATTTTTCCAATAATCTAGGTTATTTACACGATACATTTTCAAATTACACTTCCCAAAATTCATTTTGGACATTTATTAGACGCGACGGGACCAAAATACGAGTTTACTTTAAATCAAACCGAAACATTCTCTCAAGTTTAAAAGTTTCCTCGACTTAAACAATACATCTTATCACTTTAGACTTTGCTCACAAATTTCACTTTTACGATCGATACGCGCTTAACTTTAATCTCACAAAAACCCCCGTTTTCTAATAATTTTTAACTCATACCTCTACAATTTACGTTCTAAACATGCGTTACTTCAAATTACGAAATTACTTATCAAATAAGTTCGTTAACTTCACCCATGATTATTAAGCCCATTTTCAAATTAACTGTCGTACCGGTACGCGTTGCGTGACGATTCTCGCGGAACACCATAAAACTTCCCGGAACACATTAAAATGACAATCTAAACACTCCGATAAGATGAATCAAAAGTGATTCACTTACGGAACAAAACTCTCTTAACACTAGGTTAATCCGTAACCGTTTCACGCAAAATAAGTCAACCGAAGTCAAGTTTTCAGCCTTCTGCCAATAAAGCCGACAAAATCAAAGGACTCCAATAGAATATTATGATATTTTATAATACTTAACCCTGGACAAGTTACTGGTTATCACAGAACTGAAGGTGTGGTTGACTCAGTCTCACTAATAGTGATAGTTCCTGAAACACTCTTGTTTATAGAATCTTGTGTTTCAAGCTTTGTATGTTTCATGATACCTAAGCCTGGTCTTTCTTTTGGAGAATGGGGTTGAAAGGTCAATGACTCTACCTCTGAACTTGGTGAAGCTCCCTAAAGAGTTTTCAATGGATGTAGAGGAGTAAGGGATTCTGCTTCAGAATCTTTGAATGATTTAGGGTTAATTGATGTTTTGTGGGTTTAAGAGACTCATTCACAGGTTGACTTTCAAGGACTAGAATTCTTCCAGTATTAAAGTTTGGAACTTTGCTATCAAGATTGAGCCTCTCAACCCAGTCTTTGGATTTAGGGACCATTTCATGGTCATAACCTATGGAAGCAAGAATGAAGTGATTTTCATTTTCATTCATTTTTTATGATGATTCAGTGAACAATTCACCACCAAGAACTTTCTTCTTTTGGTGATGAATTTGCTCACTGATGCATTGACTAACCTTTTTAGAGCTGGTTAGCCATTTTTCATTGATCTTTTTTTCTTCTTTGAGTTGTTCTTGAAGAGCATGATTTAACTTAGTAAGTTCAGTGTTTTGAATTTAAAAAGTGACAACATTAAGCTTAGCTTTTTTTAGCATAATTAATTCACCTCTACATTTATTTATTTCAAAAACAATTTTGTTGTATTTTGAAAGTAAGTTTAATCTTTTCTCTTCAACAAACTTAAGATCAATATTTATATACTTAAGGTAATTTTGCCAATCGGCATCTTTATCTATAAAGAGAAGAATGTTTACCTTTCTCATAGTGATGTCAATCCATTCACCATTTCGAGCAAGATTCTTTCCTATAATGAGCTCATCATCAGCTAGAGCCATCAGTACCTTGACCTGGGTTACTTCTTCATCATCTAAGACCTCTTCCTCATCCTAATCAAAGGTTTCAGCAACCAAACCTTTGTGCTTTGGTTGAAAGGTCTTTGGGGTTTGAGAGATAGATGGACTGGCTTCAAGGAGTGCAAGTTTAGCTTTTATTTTCTTGTACTTAGATTTGTAGTCTTTCTGAATTTTAGGATTAGTCTGACTACTTGTGGACTAAAAAGACTGACACTGATGAATAACGAGTCACTGGTGATTTGTAAGAAGGTTCAAACTTTTAGAAAAGTAGTCTTTAGCAAAATGGCCTTTTTACCACATTTGAAATATTCTGTGTTTTCATTTGCTTTTTAACCTAAGAAATTATTTCTTCTTTTTATAAAACATTTTGAATTTGCCAAAAGGGTTCTTTCATGAAACCCAATATTTAAATCTCTTAGATACTCTTTACTGGATCTTTTATCTACCTCATCATCATAATTTTCTTGGAAATCCTGTGCAACATTATTAGAAAAGAACGCAATAGAAATAGCAATACTTGAGGAAGTGGTCATGAGGGCCTTTTTGGTGTTATAATACCTTCTTTGGATTAGGTTTTCCTCATAGACAAACCTTCCATAGATATCTGCAAGGTCAAGAGTCTGAGTATGATTGACATTCCTCAGTCCTTAAGAGAAGGTTAACCACTTCTTAGGGTGTCACACCCCGTCAAAGTAGAAACGCGAGGTGCAACATATCAATAAACATCACACAAGATGATAGATAAAACACTATACATGATTAAGATAAAAGTAAAATATCCGAATTACAACAATTTTAAGTAAAAGTTTTAAAGAGTAAAAAAGTCAACGCATTTTGTCTTTCATCCGAACAAGGAAATACCAAAAGACACGGCTCTTGCAAATAAGTAAACACCTTGACAATGTCCAAATGTGTTGAAACCTAATTGTAGGCTTCATAGATCGTTTTGCCCATCTAGGATATAATAGCATTGAATGATATAAAGCACAACGGAATAACAAATAAGAATATCAATGTTATCACAAGGTTTTCTTTATTCATACTAATAAACTATAAACTATTCGACTTTAATCAGTCGACTATGCTATCTAGATAACTAACTATTACATAAACTAATAAGCTAAATATTAGACTCTCATTGGAGAGATTTGACTATGATGGATAATAAAACTATTCACCCTACCTCTCTTTATATACTAGAGAGGCTAGGGTTTACAAGAAAACCTAGCTTTGTTAAGAAGCTAACTTAATATTGCACATTAAGTCCTTGTTGTTTCATCTTTCTTCTTTTCTTCATATGTGGTTTTGTAATCATTAAATCTCAAAACCCAACAATCTTCCCCTATTTGATATTACAAAACAATCATCATGTATGAAACAATCTTCAAAGCTTCCCCTTGAAATAAGATCTTCTTGTACATGTCACCACTTTAAAATAAGCTGCAAACCATATAGTCTTCTTCCCCTTTTTGTAATCAATAAATAGGGGTCTGCTATAGATAAGTAACTTGTGAACACTTCACCTTAAGTGGTACATGTAGATGGTTAAACATGTTAACAATATCTCTTTGAATCACGAAATCAGTTGGCTTCAAATGGTAATTATTAATGAAAATCATCTAAGTGCAATAACTTAATCTCTCTTATGGTGGCCGGTTGCCTCAGAGGCGATCTATCTTTTAATACTTGTTTGTACGTTTCTAAAAGGTTACCCTTGTCACATAATTGAGTAAAAAGCCATTGCATCATATTCGTTTATAATACTCTCCAAACCATAAACTTATCATTGTTCGAGATCCAAATGAATCAATAACCAAGTACGTAGCGACGCTTTATCTGTCTCAAAAACTGTCACATAAATGTTGCTAAACTGTTCTTAATGCAATTTCTTTCTCTCAAGCCATTAGCGACACTTTTAATGTTACGGGTCGTCGCTGATGTGTCACCTATTTCGAGCATATTAATATAATCTAGGCAGTATTAACCTTCCATTCCAATGGCAGCAACAAACTGGTATAAGGAGCAGTTCTATGTTTTCCTTGTCACACACAGCATTAAAAGTTCAAGAAATTATATGAAATAATGATGGGGAGTCAAAAACAAATCCTAAATTTTAGGATATACCTTATTAATTCTGTTTTCCATTACCATATAACACGCATCACTACCAATACTGTTTCATATTTACCTTCAATTACTATTTGTATAAACATGATATACAAACGAAGTAAACAATAGCAGTATTAAACCAAAAAACCTTATCTTCAATTCGATACAGAAATAATCAAAACTTCACAACCAGGTCAATACAATACACGTTCTGCTATTGGCTTCATCCATATCTAGAACCACGACCACCATTGATGTTTCTTTATTATGTATACAAATATCCAAATCTGATATTAATTACGAAACCTTAATACTTCCATGAATAGTTTAAATTGTTCACAACAGGAGTAAGCATAAACCAAAACCAAGCCTTTGTTCTTGCTAAACACAATCATATGTGATAACGAAAACAATCAAATCATCATCATCACGGCATCAATCATACCTACTGCTACTTCAGGAACCGAACACATAAATATTCTTCTTCAGTTCTAACTTTGAATTTAAGGTTTTTAGATAATAGCGAAAGAATGAACGTCTTTACATGTCGTGCATACGTAGTTCACCTGCCGCTCACCTCGAGCCCTGACTCGGAATCTGTCGACGAGTCCTCATCAAGGTCTTATGCAGGTTAAGGGTATGAAGAGTAGTTAAGTGTACGTCGCGACTCACTCGCGGATTTGTCAACGTGCAAAGACGATATATGGGACATATTGTGACTGTAACGGTGTCCGTAATAAAAATGTGCTTAAGGACAGTGTGACAACCGTAACCAACGTAAAAGCAAACTCAGAATATAAATTATCAATCATAATAACGCATGATGTATTTAAGCGCAAATAGTGGACATCTAAAATTTGCAGTGTACGGTGCACATAATTCCTAGTATCCTTTTCAGTGACCAAAGTGGAAAGTCGGTTTTTTAAACTTGTTTAAAATAATGACTATACCCAGTGTTGCATGATACTCCCTAAATTAGACATAGTTGATCAAGTTATGTCTCATTTAGGTCTAATGATGCAACCACTCAGAGTAGTCAACTCGTTTCGTGTTTGGTGTTTTAGAAAAAGAAAATCATTTTTGGTTATAGTTTAGATTTTTATTTTTAAAAAACTGACATTCTCTATAACCTTAGGCTCTGATTACCAATCTGTCACACCCCGCCAAAGCGGAAACGCGAGGTGCAACATATTAATAAACATCACACAAGATGATATATAAAACATCATACATGATTAAGATAAAAGTAAAATATCTGAATTACAACAATTTCAAGTACAAGTTTTAAAGAGTACAAAAGTCAACGCATGTTGTCTTTTATCTGAACATGGAAATACCAAAAGACACGATTCTTGCAAATAAGTAAACACCTTGACAATGTCTGAATATAACTGTTCTAAGTTTCCACTTTAGGAAGGTAACCTGAAAAGCATGATAAAAACAGTCAACTATTGAAAATAGTTGGTGAGCTCACAGGGTAATGTACACAAAGTAGTTTTATAAAAGAGTAGATGTCCGAAAATGGTATTCCAAATCAATATCAAGTTGCCAAAACAAATTGAGAATCTAAAATGATTTAAGCTTCCAAGACAATCCATGTTACTGAATAACGTGACACAAATCCAATCAATATAGATGTATGCTATAGTGTTTATGCGAGGCACTATGTAAACGCATACAGCCTTCCAGTTCCAAATCACAACACAAGATAGGTAGGCATTACCCCTGATCCAAATCATAATACAATACGGGTAGGCGTTACCCCCGATCCAAATCACAATACAAGTCTTGTGTCCTAGTACTATGCACCCCGTTTATGGTGGGAGTGAGGAGGGGCTAATCTCCTAATAGCGCTATCCATAAGTACCAACGTCGCAATCCGTTAAGGGGGATATAGTTGAGCTAAAAGTAGTGGCGGGTCCTCAAGCATACAACAACATACATACCAAGTTCAAAGTTCTAACACGTTTTCAAATTTCAACAAGTTTAATTTGTTCAAGTATACTCAAGAGTTCAAATACTTAAAAGTATGAGCATAACAATTTAAATAAGATACATCATGCTTTCCATTCCAAAACATTTAAAATCATGTAAAAAAGGGGCTGTGAGAACTCACCTCAAAAGCTAGAACAATCGTTAACTTCACGGCAAATCACAACAAGCAGCCAACCCACACGAACGTGCACCCTTCTACCCAAGACCTAAGGTAAATAATAGACCTAATTAGATCGTAAACGATATGCTTGGACAAATTAAACATTTATTAGTTGTGTCATTAGTTCATATGTGACAATAAGTATCACTTTTTCCATGTTACACAAAAACAGAAAACTATTCCGAGAACTCAGACACTTTGAGTGGCCGTTTGACCAAGTAAAAATTATGTATGGTTTAAATCATTTACACACATTTTAATATCATGTGTCTAGAGTAACCAAGAAGTTTTATAGATCCTTCCCATGTCTTTAATCTAGCAAAATGGCACGTACATCTTTTAAACTCAGTTCTGGACATACCATATTGTACATGCCCTAAAATAGGTTTAGCTTTGAATGTGGTATCTGGGCTTTTGGTGATATCAAATATATATTATGATTTAGTTCCTGATAAATTTTTAGGGCTCCATATGCTATCATGTGTGAGTTATACTAAAAACTTGACACTTGACCGAAACAGAAAAATGGACTATTTTGACCACTCTTACCATTTTCATAGTTTGACTGACCAAAACCCCATTTATTTACTTGATTCTTAATGTTCTAGAAAGTAGACTCTTAGAAGATAATTTTAGGCTTTTGATTCACCTCCAAAGCTATTTTTATAATCAAGTTATGACTCAAACAAGATGGGCTTTCAAGATACACAACCCACTATTTCGGATTTTGTCAAGACTTTCATGCATCCATTTTTACCCAAAACGACCAAAATGACTCTTGAACCCATTTCATATACATGTAGACATCCTATTTAAAAAGAAAAATCAGTAGATACTTTAGAAAAATCTTGACTCATTGCATGTACAAATCTACTCCCGATCTAACATAAAATCATAGTTTTTGGTTCGTTTTTTCCACTAGTTTAAATGTTTGAATATCCAAACCACCCAAACAAATCCCAAAATTATTTTAACATCATATTTAGAATGTCTTAACCATGTGTATTTAGTATCTAATTATTTTATTGATTAGATCCAAATAAAATAGATGAACATGTGTTTTTAGCCAAAATAAGCACTTTTCGGGTACAAGATAGGCACAAGCCGTCTTGTACCCTTACCCTACCTATGAGAACACCAAGTGAGTGACAATATGAAGATGAGGCTGAGATGATTCAACTTTCCAACATGGTGCTTTGAGTGAAAACAAACCAAGTAACTTGTTAGAGATGATTAAACAAGCCCTTTTGGAGTAGTTCTTGTGTTAAACGAGATTTTTAAGTGGTGGTTGATGGTGGCCTTATGGTGGCTGAATATTTGAAGAAAGGATAAGAGAAAGTGCAGGTTCTAGAGAGGGAATAGAGAGAATGGTGTGTGTCAGATAGAGAAAAATTATAGAGTGAAATAATGGCCAAAATGGGGAATATATGCAAATAAATGGAGTGTTTAAGTGTCTTTGCATGTGATTGGCTAAATTTTGAGGCGGATATCATGTGTGTCGATTTTGGGGTCTCCAAGGGAAGAAAAAATCTGATTTTTGGTGTTTAAAATTATTTTGTATGTATTTATTTAGTGTAGGTAATATTTTGTTACTTAAATGTATAAGATTTGTGTAAAAGGTATAGTTATGTGTATAATTTGTTGCATATTGTAGGTTAAATATAAAATGTGTTATGTAATGTTGGTTAAGAGTTTATTTATACGCTTAGGTCATATTGAAGTGTTTTGAGTCCGTTATAAGAAGCGTAAATGCAAAAACGTAAAAATTTACGAAATATTGGTTTTACCGGGAATCTTGCAAGTTATGAAAAGTGAAGTGACCTAAATGCTTAAAAAATAAATGAATTATGTTTATTTATGATTATTGACGTTAATATAATGTAACTTGGCCAATAAAACCATCAACTAGGATCATAGGTCGAATGTGTGTTCATATAACTAGGGTTCCTAAAAAAATAAACGTTTAGTGCTAAAAATGTCACGACCTCATAAAGGTGACTCCAAAAATGATTAAAAGAGTTGAAATATCATACGTTTGCTTTCGATTACTGACCTCAAAATAGATGGTTGTCACAAATTCCTCCTAAAGTGGTTGGGATCTCTACACTCAAAGCAAGTTGGTCTTGGTCTATCATTAGTAGCTCTACCCGTGTAGTTTCGAGTAAAGTGGCCCACTTGGTTACATCGACCGCACACAGGGCAGTTACCAGAATGATGGAAGTTGCATTTTGCACACTTCGGATGTGGTCCAGCATACTGACGTTTCCCATGTCCTTGCTCCGGAGCAGTTAGAGCAAAGTTCCTTCTAGTTCTTTGCCTCTTGTTCCTATCATTCCTTCCTTGATTCTTGTTCTGATCATTCAACCTCTTCTTGTTTCCAGCATTATCATGTTTCTTAAAAATCCCATCCTTAGTACCATCGGTGGTCAAACGGTTAGCCATGCTTACCGCACTCTGAATACTAGTGGGTTTGGATGAAGTAACATGTGGCTTGATCTCGGGAGCCAGACCTTGAATGTAGCGATTGACACGCTGGTTCTCTGGGGTAACCATGTGTGGCACCAGCTTTGCCAACTCATGAAATCTAGTTGTATACCCATCAATATCTGACCCAACCATCTTATGATTCCAGATTCTATTTCAAGCTTTTGAATTTCATCATCAGGACAATATTCCTCCATCGGCAGCTTCTTAAAATCTTCCCAAGGTTGGGCTATAGCAACTGCCCATCCTCGAGTTTGAACAAGGGTATTCCACCCAGTTAAAGCGCAGCCTTACAGCATACTAGACGCGAATTCGACTTGGCTCTCTGTGGGGCACTTAGTGATATGAAGCACAGACTCAATGCTTTCAAACCATGTTAGTAAACCAACTACACCTTCTGTGCCGAAGAATTCCTTGGCGCCAAAAGCCATAAATGTTTTGATACTGCAGCTTTGTGTGACCTCTCTTTGATTTGTTTAGTTTCCTCTGAGGGCTTGAACAAGTTGAGTTAGCATATTTGGCAATGCGGTGTTAAGTTGTCGAGTCACTTTAACTGTTGTTTCGTTAGGAGGGTTGGTGTTGTTAACAGTGTTGCTACGTGTGCTTTTTCCCGCCATAATTCTACAAATTAACATAAAAATTCACTTTTATTAAAAATTTGACAAACCGTACCTTCAAACAGTTTATACATATCCACATAAATATAGTTAAAGAATGAACATGTTTAGAAATTTTCAACTCAGTTAAGGTTGAATATATTTCTTTTGAACGAAGTGTTTAAATGAATAATCAAACATAGATAGATGTACTCTACCAATTTAAATCAACCATGTTTAGTATTTAACTAAAATTTAATGGTATACACATTTAGGTGACAAGCAAGTTTTATATAAGGAATATCTATATTTTATCTCACAATTTAATAATATTTAATAAATATGGTTCCGGATTTTCTAAAATATATATTAAATTGGTTGCCAAGAAAATAGATCAATAGATAATTATTTAGTTAAACATTTTAAAAGTTTATCGTTTTGTTCGTTATATAAATAAAATTTAAGTAATCAGATAACATTTTACAAGAATCCTTCCAAAAGATAACGATAGTAATATCAATCAAATTTTTGACACTTGATCTACACAACCGATCCAAATGGTTTATTATATCATAATAAAGAGGAACTACACAATTAGCAATCCGAAAGAGCGTGAAATTAACCGTGCGGGTAGGCTACACTAGTACACCCTCATTGGTATAACTGCCAACAACTAAACCAGAAAGGAATTTGGTAGAGTAAGGACAAAACACCGCGCATTCCTGCTTTCAGCCATAGGCTCTCTATAGCCGCGTTGCATCCACGTCGTTTGAGTATCCACATCCAAACATCCAAGCCTCACCCATCCTCGAGTGAATTCTTCAAAGGTCTTAAGCCATGTAGCAACTTGAAGCATAATTTCACAACTCATCAAACAAGAACTGTCATGAAATCAAGGTAGAAGTTGGTAAAAGGCCTAATGTTTTTGAAAAATTGACTCAACTTTAGGGTCACTTAGAAATAAAATCTTGAATTACTGAACACGGAGTTTGCGAACAAGAAAGGAATGCTTATTTTTGCAGCCAAAACGGTTGGCTTAATAGTATGATAAAGTAAGACAGAGATGTGACCAAAATATAGGTCGACTTAGCTCTAATAGTGAAAGAACGAACGTCTCCACATGTCGTGCATACGTAGTTCACTTGCTGCTTGCCTCGGGCTCTGACTCAGAATCTATCGACGAGTCCTCCTCAAGGTATTATGTAAGGTAAAGATACAATAAGTGGTTAAGTGTACGTTGCGACTCACTCGCTGAGTCATTAGCGTGCGAAGACGATCTACGGGATGTATTGTGACTATAACGGTGTCTGTAATAACAATGTGCTTAAAGACAGTCGTGACAGCAGTAACTGACGTAAAAGCAAACTCAGGATATAAATAAATCAATCAGAGACAAGCATGATGTATTTAAGACTATTTAGTAGACATCTAAGATCATGTAGTGTATGGTGCACATAATTCTTAGTATGCTTTTCGGTGACTAAAGTGGAAGGTCAGTTTTTAAACTCGTTTAAAATAATGACTATACCCAGTGTTGCATGATACTCCCTAAATTAGACATAGTTGATCAAGTTATGTCTCATTTAGGTCTAATGGTGCAACCACTCGGAGTAGTCAACTCGTTTCGTGTTTGGTGTTTTTAGAAAAAGAAAATCATTTTTGGTTATAGTTTAGATTTTTACTTTTGAAAAATCGACATTCTCTATAACTTTAGGCTCTGATTACCAATCTGTCACACCCCGCCAAAGCGGAAACGCGAGGTGCAACATATTAATAAACATCACACAAGATGATAGATAAAAACACCATACATGATTAAATAAAGTAAAGTTAACCGAATTACAACGTCATCAAGAACAAGTTTAAAAGCACATGGGACATCATAAAATGTTTCCATCGGAACATGGATATTTCAAAAGACATGATCCTTGCAATTCGGTAGACATCTTGATAACGACTAAAATGCAAAGCACTAAGTTTCTACATTAGGAACGTCACCTGAAAAGCATGATAAAATGGTTAACTATTGAAAATAGTTGGTGAGCTCACCGGAATATGTACCCAAAATAGTTTAATAAAAGAGTAGATGTCCAATGATAGTAATCCAAACCGTTATTAGTTGCCAAAAAGTAGAGTCCAAATAAGACTCATGCTTCCAAAGAAAGTTCTCGTTACTCCAAGTAACGTATCACAAATCAATGTATATGTATGCTATAGTGTTTATGCGAGGCACTACTTAAACGCATTAAGCCTCCCAGTTCCAAATTACAACACAATGTGGGTAGGTGTTCTTCTGATAATCCATTTGTCGCACCAGTCAACATTCAAACTATTGAAGCTTTCATGAACAGGGTTGGCTATCAAGGTTTCATTGATAAAGTGAGCGCCTTCTACACGAAGAATTTAGCTCAACCATGGCAGACAATGTTCAAGGTGTTCAACCGTTGCTTAACCACAAGAACATATGGACATGATCAAACCAAGATCAATATTCTTCAAATGTTTCATGAAGTGATCAACCGAACAAATGTTGATTATGCTACTCTTCTATGGTGGGATTTTATGAACAATGTGAAACAAAAGAAAGAAGCCATCCAGTATCCTCGATTCAACAAGCTCATAATCGCTGATTTGATGAAGAAATTCTCATAAATTCCTCAAAGGATTGAAGAGGATTATCATTCTATCAAGGATGATATTCCATTGGTTAGTGTGTATACTACTGGGGATGTGCGTGTACGAGGGATGCTGATTTCGGATGAGTTTTTGACTAAGGAGATCCATGCCATTGATGACTTTAAGGAGTATGAGATGGTGTTTATGAATGTAGATGTTCCAATGAATCAACCGCAACAGGTTGTTTCTACCCAAGGAACGCATAGGTCTACACCTATCGCCCATAAGACACCTACCCTTACTACTAGTCCTCAGGGGAAGAAGAGGAAGAAGAGTGCTGTAGAATCAAGTTCACTAAGGCAATCACACAAAATAACCATCAAAAGGAAGAAACCAAGTACAACTCCAATTCCTCCTCCCAGTGATGATAGAGAGAGAGAGAGATGAAATTGTTGAGGCCACGCTTTTAAGTCATACTTTACACAAAACTGCTTTAGCAGCTGAAGCATAAGAAAATATAGCTAAAGTACAAGAAAAGCTGGCAGAGGAGGAGATTGAAAAGATGGTTAAAGGTGACGAAGATGAAGAGTCATATGCAAGTGAGTTTGCTGATTCAGTTCTTAATGATGATGTTGATGATTCCGGTACTAGGATAGAGCCTGGGAGTTATAAGGAAAATCCAGAAAAAGTTGATGATGATAATAAAGAACTTGAGACAGAAAGGAAAGATAAAGAGATTGAGAAAAATAAGACAGATGAAGAGATTGAAAACAAAAATAAAGATGATAATGCTAAGAAAATAGATGAGGTTGTTACGGAGAAAGAGATTGTTGATTATGTGACGGGTAGTATGGAGATTAGGAAAGAGCATAAGCAGACACCAATTCCTTCACCAACTAGATCCCCTAGGAATGTTTCATCTTCTAAAACAATAGTTTCTGAGGAATTGACAACTTCTGTCTCACCAACAACTGCTACTACATCTAAAGTTTCATCCACAACAAAACGCAAGAAACGATTTATTTCTTATAGGTCAAAGACTATACCAGGAAGTATTGCTGCCATGTGCAGACGACGCGGTCTAATTCATTCTCATATCAAACACAAGTTCGTTACTCATGATTTCTTTATGAGTAAGATTCGCGAAGTTCTTGATCATTGCAACAAAGTTGTTCCTGATGTAACATTTGCAAAAACCAAAGAAATGATCACATAAGAGATGCCATGTCTAGTTAATCTTGTGGTTAACAAAGATCGTGAAGTTGATCCTATAGATGCTAAGATATGATAGCCAAAGAATTTGCAACTCATGGACCAAAATGATTGAAGACTTGTTTCAAAAGCACATGCATAATACAACTCTAAATCTTTATCCCACAACAAGCTCTTCAACTGCTAGGAAATCATCTGTTGATCTTCAACAACAATTGTATCTGACTATGCAATCAAACCTCAAGATCAAGCAGCTAATCCAGAAATTTAGGAAATTTTGAAACACAAGTTTGAAAAGCAATAACTTTTCTCATATCACGATGAACATCATAAGGATGCTGATCCTCTTGAAGGGGGATAAACATGGCGAAAAGATATTTTGGCAAAATAAAAGCAAAAGAAAAAGAGAAGAAGAATCTTTTGTAAATGGAAGACCAATTCTACCGACGATGAAGCGTCTATAATAATCAACCCTTATGGGGAGATTGTTAGGAACGATAAAAGTGTTTATTATTATATGAATTGGTCTTTGTATATTTGATTAGTTTTATAGTTTTATTAGTAATTGTGATGTAATAAAGTCTATCTTGGTCAAAGTTAATTAATGTTAACCAAGGTTTGACTAATGTTAGGAAAATAGAGTAGGATAAGCAATAAGTATAAATACCCATCTAGGAGGGGTATTTATACAAGTCTTTACAAGTTATAATTCACTTCTCCCTCCCATTTTTATTTTCCCCTTTGAAATGAAAATTTAGAAAATGATGAAAATACTCTCTAGCTCCTCTCCTCTATTCTATATAGTTTCCATATGATTACTACTTAGAAAACGTGACATATAACACAATGGTCTCAAGAAATTATGAGTGATACAATGGAGTCGTTTATTTTCAATAAGTTGTTAGTGATACAACGGTCTCAAGACATTGTGAGTGATACAATGGTCTCATTATTTCTAAGACATTGTGAGTGATACAATGGTCTCTAAAACTTTTTCAAGACATTATGAGTGACACGATAGTCTCTAAAATCTTTTCATGATATTGTATGTGATACATTAGTCAAAGTCACAGAATTTTGTGCTCTATACTACATTTTAGTTAATGTTAAACTTATGAACTCACCAAATTTATGTTAACCCCATTTTAGCATGTTATTATCAGGTCTTTAGTTGCACTCTTATGGATAGCATTTTGAAGCATCATACTAGATTCACATTTTGTGGTCTCATCATATCGAAGATTTCTTGCATTACTTTTAATGTTTGGTTATGAACTAAAATCTTCTTTTATTTACAATGTGAACTCTTAGAACTTTGTCCTTTTGTTAAAACTTTATTTATGTAACCAAACGTGTATTTTTAATGACTCATATAGAGGTCGTTCGATATAACTTGTAACTTTATGCTATGAAAGTCTTGCCCCGTTGTCTTCCCTGCAAATTTGGGGTTGTGACACTAAGTCGGTCCAAAATGCTAAAGTTGTTAAAGAGCCTAAAGTAACTAAACCCAAAGTTGCTGAAATACCTAAAGTTACTCAAGCAACACCCATTCAAATTATCATCCCTGAAACAACTAAATATGAAGTTACCACTACTATCCATGAACAAGTAATCCCTGAAACACAAGTTGTTGGACCATCATTTACTACTCGTAAGCCTGTTGACAAAGGCAAGTACATTGCTCAAGATACAGATGATTTACCTTCTAAGCTTGTGAGAGCATCAACGAAAATCAAACTTGAACCTCAAGGAGAACCTGAAGTGTATGAGGTATTACTTGTTGATGGCACATTACTCAGAGGGACTCATGATGAAGTCAGTTCGATACGGGAGAAGGAAGACAACGCTAAGCAAGAAAGGCTAGACATGACTAAAATCTTCAAAGTGTCAGTAGAAGAGTTTAAAGAAGCTAATATCACTTTAGGAAAAGAATTTGTTGATCATCAAGTTGAGCTCCTCAGAATTCACAATGAGAAAATGAAAGAAAAAGCTGAAAGGAAAAAGAAAGTCTATGACATGTATGTATCGACTATGACTAAAACAAGAGGAAAAGGCGTGATCACTAACTTGTAGATTCACGCGTCAGTGCATTTATTTTTAAAACAAAGAGAAATCTTTGTTGACCCGAGCAATTTTACTCAAAATATGTTTTTATCAAACATGTTCGGGTCAATCAAGTTTTCAAATGCTGGAAATTAATTCGGAATCTATTTTGTCATTTAATGGAAAAAGATTTTCAAGAAATTTAGAACGCTCGAACAAATTCAAGAAATCTTTAAATAGACTACGGGTCTTTGTTCGAGGGGGAGAACGAGCTTTTATATGAAAATTTCCAAAAATGTTCAAAAAAAATTATTAGAATAAGCTTCATCATCAGGAAAAACAATCACCAAAATTCGAACACTCAAACAAATTCTACACCTCTTTAAATAGAAAACAGGTATTTGTTTAAGGGGGAGAACGTGCTTTCAAAGGAAATTAATTTTTCAAAAAGTGATGTGAAAAATAAATCGGGAAAAGTGTTAAACTTTTAACGGGCCATTATTTGAAGGGGGGTTAACGAGTTTAACACCGTGAGTAGTTTTGCCAAATAGGTTTAAACTTAAGGGTAATTAGTGTAACTTTCAAAAGTTTACCATCTTTAGTACCTAAAATGCAAAATAGTTTCATATTAAGGTGTAAAGGGTATTGCATAAACTTTAGGATTAGTTTAATAGAGGTTAAAAACTCTAGGGACTTAAATGCTAAAAACCAAAACCCCTCCCTTATACCCTCCAATAACCGAACCATTCCTCACACTCCACACACTTCACCAAAAAAAAATTTCTTTTTTTTTTTTATGTTTTTTTCCCTTTTTTTTCCCCCTTTTGCTTTGCTAATAAAATCGGCTAACACCCTTCACACCAACAAGAGTTTTGTTTTTGATCAAAAGGTAAAACCCAAAAGTCATTCGTAATTATCTTCTTGTATTAATTGTTCAAGGAATTATTTCATCTCTTCGCATATCTTAAAAAATCAAACTTCTTGATTTAGAGTTCATAAAAAATGAAAGTGTTTAAATGTTGAAATTTCCATAGGGCTTTTGTTTGTTATGATGTTAATAGACTAGTGTTAACTCAATTTTAATTGTATCATCAATTTGATTGATCAAAAAAGGTTATTTGGTTCGATACTATGAACTGAACCTAAGGGGTGTTCATATTTTGATTATTTGTGTAATTTAGGTTTGTGTATACTAGCTTAGAATCACTAGTTAATCATCTTAGATTAATAAAGGTTTAATCTTTAAGCTAAATACATAAAATTGCTAGAGTTTTTTTATGGTGATCACAAAGTGTTTGATGAAATGTTTGTGAAGGTTTTATGATTATTGTGGCTCGATCAAGGCTTGAATATTGCTCGAAAAATAAGTGTTTGAAGCCCGGGGGTCGGTTGGACTTAACCCACCGAACCCCCCATGGGTCAGTCCCCATAGGCTCCACCGAACTACCAAGGGTCAGTCCCTCATCGGTTTAACCGAAACCACAACTGTTTGGACTTCTTGTCTTACACGAACCACCATGTCGGTCGGTTAGTGCGTACCACCGAACCACCACAAGGTGGTCAGTCTCCACCAAACCTCCTTATGGATCAGTTAAACACCACTGAACCACCGAACCACAATTAGGCCGATTAAAGCCCATCGAATCTCAATTGGATCGGTTAAACGCCCCCGAACACAATTGGTCTGGTTTTAAAGCCACTGAACCACAAGTTGGGCCGGTTAATGAGCCAACAGAACCACCTTATTAGGCCGGTTTAAAGGCCCACCGAACCTTAACCCGGGTTGAATTTGGTTTGACTTGCGTCTTGTGTTGACCAATCTTTGACATTTTCTAAACAATTCTTATTAAACACTAAAGGTTTAAAATTTCAAATATCAAAAACAAAAAGGTTTTAAAATAATTCAAAGAGTTCAAAGTAAAAAGTGTTATCAAACTTAATAATTTTTCAAAAAGTTGTTAATGTTTTTGTCCAAAATCACAACAAATGAACAGAATTATTAAGTAAAGTTTATTACGGGTATAAATAATCATGTGTTAAATTATACGATTGTCTGTACCTCATAAAACTCTAATCTCATAAATCAAACTTAGGAATAATTAGATCTTGACTTAGTTTGGACCAAGTCTAGATGAACTTTGACTGTTGTCTTTGACTTTGGTCGTTGACCGTTGGACCATTGACTTTGACCATTGACCATGTTTGGACTTCTTAATCACATGACATTATTGTTCTTTAAATATGAAATTGATTGTGCTTTCATCGATTGTGAACTACATGCTCTATCTGTTATCTGTGAAAATATCATACATAGTTTAACAAGTATTTCTATATCAAAAGACGCTCCAGCGATCTAAGTTGCATCCGGTCTAGCGTATTCTCTTACATTGTTAGCATCGTTTGGGTTGCATCTGTTTGAGAGTATTCGAAAACCATTGTTAGCAAGTTAGTGACCATCTATTTTAGATATAAGAGTACGTAGATTTAAACTATCTTTCTCATTTAAATGTGTTACTATTGGATATATCTCTTGTAAATTTCACCTCATAGTGCACTAAGGGTTTTATTCATAATACTCATTGCGTTAATCTTCGGATTTCACCCACTTGTGAAGTGGATTAATATTACTAGGTATTGTACTACGTGTGGTATTCCCGAGGCACTTAATCTTTCGAGATATTTTCCAAAAATAATAATAGTGATGTGTATTCATTTTATAAACTTTATTGCTATATATTTTTACACATCATTATCTATTGATTTTAATTAACACAATGCCTTTGCAAAATGAATTTCCAAGACAAAAAGTTCTTTTGAGTCTACATTGAAATGATTTGACTAAGAATTGCTGATAAATTAAGATGGCTATTAGGACTAGTTATCACTTAAAAGCTGATAATGTATCGCTTTAGCAAATCAGTGTATCTTCGGGGCTTAAGGTCACTTTTCAAGAAGGACAACTCATTCTTATGCGAATCAATTGTTTTTGAAAATTTTCTACTCACGTAACAAATGATGCTATTTCTCTAAATATTGGTTAAGATGAACATTTTAAAGCATGAGAAAATTTAAAATTCTCGTTTCCATCGATTATTTTTTAGAAATAGTATGCTAAAACTTAATTTTAAGTGAGGATAACTAAAACACAGAACGAGAGATAAAAATTGTATGTGAAAAGAAAAGAGAATACGTCGTGTGTCAGCAAAAAATAAAGGCACGTGAGAAAGAAAAATGACATAAGTGTGAACAAAAAGAAATGCTCGTTCATACAAAACAGATAGAGAGAATAAAAACAGAAATTGAAATAAATGTGCTTAAGTTTGTATTCACGTGAAACTAATCAAATTGAATCTTATTCTCAGAATCCAACATGTCAAGAAAAAATCCACGTGCAGTAATTGTTTATGAACAACCAAGTGCTAACAAGCTAAAGATGACAAAAAACAATAGTGTGTCGCTTTAGATACAAACATCACCGATACAATGCTGTAATATCTTAATACACGCAAATGAAGAAATCTAGAGAGAGAGAAAGTGGGAGGTTTCTTTTAGTGAGAGAAGTGAAAGAGAATTATGTATTACTATGTGAGAAAATGAAACAACCAACACCCTTTCCATCACATGGAAAGGGTATATATACTATGATATGGTCGGTTGGTAAGGCGTTGTCCATGGGCTTTCCATGGGCTTTTCCTTAACTAGCCTATCTAGTTTCCAAATATTACTTAATGAGCTATCTAACGATATTTATGGAAGTGGCCGATACTTTCGTATTCCAAACAATCTCCCCCTAAAGGAGGTCACTTCATTTTACAAAAACTTAAACCTAGCATACTATGCTTTGTCTTCAGTCTTGTGCTCGCATATTTGTTTTCTTGACTTTATCTTGTGAATATAGTATAGTGATCTTTGACTTTAGGCTTGAGCTTGTTCTGATAGGCTTGACTTGTCTGTGAACTTGAACTTCTTTGAGATCATCAACCAAGCATAATCTCTTATCATCATTTTGTGATCTTGTCGTCGTCTTGTGCACTTGTGACATTTGGACCGACAAACTCATACTATTGTTGTTTCTTGGTCTTGAAAGCTTAAATAAGACATCTTTCTTAAAATTCTTTAACTATAACACTTCTTCACTTCAAGAAAGACGTTCGGTTTTAGATTGATGGAAACTTCTTTGAAATTCTTTGACTTTAATACTTCGTCACTTCAAGAAAGACGTACGGTATCAGAGTATCGGAAGTATTGAAACATGTACTTGAGCTTCCATGATGTTTTTACTTTTTTCGGTCAAGTATGAGCATGCGACATTGAATCTTGACTTGTCTTGATCCAATAGCTCCGACCATCGGGATTAACTACATGAAAGGGTTAGTGATAATCAACAAGTATGGACGAAAGTGGCTTTGTCACTTCGTCGAATACGGTTGTAATAACCACATTCCTTGTTAATCAGTATAAATACTGCTTGTGATCAGGTAGAATTCCAAAGAATCTCCTTGACAGGGTTTCGCAGCTGTACTAGCCGTTCTCAATACCGGAGCGTCTCAAAGCAGACAACACGGTAAGAGTGAACCGGTAAGTTACTATCTTCCCGATTAAGCCGTCAATTCGTGTTCAGCTTTCCTATGTCCAGATACCCTTGTGAGGCTTCCCATGGATATAAGATTGAAAATTGATTTAGGAAAATCAGTCGGTGTGTCAAGATGCAAACGGTTTTTATGACACACCAACAGTTTTATCTTTTTCAAAATTCATTCGTCAATTCATAAACTGGACCGAATAGATATCCAGTATCACAAGTTTGATCCATATAGGATCTTACAAGTCACCTACCGTAGAGCTTGTTTGATGTTGGCTCTGGAAAGATTGACATCGTCATTGTGAGTACTTAAAGGTATCACTATGATGTTCTAGCAAAATCACAAGGATGATGCGTAGGACTCTTGATATATTTCTTGTTTTCACATTGTGTGAATTAGCAAGTATATTTTGGATAAGTGTCCTAGTGAGATTTATGGATGATCTCTTTTGGCTCTAGACTCGATAATGCACTTTTTAGTAATCGGAGGCTGGAGCAGACTGCCACCTTTTCAATATCAACCAACTCAGAGTGAGAAAGTCGATAGAAATGCGTGTAATCTCCGTAAGAAATGGAACAAGAGTCTTTTAAGAGACCTTGAGTGGCTAGGGAGGGTTGTGCATTGCGTCACTGGGTCCATGACGACTGTCTTCAATACCAGACAATAGCTTATTGTTTCTGACAGTTTATGTATTGACCCGGTTTCTGTCTAAGTGTAAGGAGGGCTTCTTTATTTTTACCCTTTAGTTAGGGTATATGACACCTGCACACACCTCTGTACAGACCTCTGTACGGTATATAGCTCCTGCACACACCGCTCAAACAAACAAAGAATACAAACAAGGCTTACGGAAAGTAAATGCG